>PVKM010032260.1:0-16466 GCA_004027735.1 Carollia perspicillata
AGGGAATAATGGGGGGGGGGAAGGAGGGAGGGTTTTCAGGAACGTGTATAAAGGACACATGGACAAAACCAAATAAGGGTAGGATCAAGGGTGGAAAGTGAGGATGGCTGGAGTGAGGGGAAGAGGTGGGGAGAAAATGGAGACAACTGTACTTGAACAACAATAAAAAAATGTGGGGAGAAAAAAGGAGAAGAGATTTCAGACCATCGATGAGATTCAGGAAAATACAGTGGGGCAGCTGATGGTGACTGGGAGAACTGTTGAGGTCCCAAGGTGCCTACATTCAAGGGGACTGAGGTGTCATTGTTCTATGTACAACGTTTCTTGTATCTTGTGTCTTCTTCAATAAATATCTCTATTTTTCATATTATATGGCTGATATCACCTGGACAGAACCCATGTATTTCCTATTGTAAAACATAGATATTCATTCTTAACTGGTTGCTATTTTTAAATGCTATCTACCTGAGAAAATATCACAAAAATATATTTGCAAGACTCCTTTGAATGTTACTGAGAAATAATTAATGGACAATAAAATGCAGCATTTTAAGTATACATTGTATTGAGTTTTGCCTATTGTATACAAGGATGTAACCACCACCACAGCCATTACAAGCATCATTTTATTCACCCCAAAAAAGGTTTCTCTGTGTCCCTTCTCAGTCATGGCTGTATTTTCAGCATCAAGCGGTTACTGATCTGCACATGGACACTGGAGACTAGATTTGTCAGTACTTCATTTTATGGTGATCAAATAATATGTACTTTAGACTGTTATATCATCTAGATAAATTCATCCTTTTATTTTTTATGAATATCTCTTTGTCACTGCTGATATATCTATACTTCAATCTACTGTCCCTGATATTCTTATAATTGTTCCTGTGCTTTTAAAAGTTTTTCTCCCAATGAGAAACATAATTTCAACATTTAACCTGTATGCTATTTTATTTAAAATATGTTTCTATGCCTCTGATTCTATTTTTCATGTTAGTTTATTTTGTTCATTAGATTCCACATGTAAGTGAGATCATATGGTATTTGTCTTTCACAACCTGGTTTAATTCACTTAGCATAACATTCTCCAGGTCAATTCATGCTGTTGAAAAAGATGAGACTCCCTTCTTTTTTACTGCTGCCTAGTATTTCTTTATGTAAATGTACCACAGCATTTTTATCCACTCATCTACTGTTGAGCCCTTAGGCTGTTTTCAGATCTTGGCTATTGTAAATAGTGCTGCTGTGAACAAGTGGGGTGCATATATTCTTCTGAATTGGTGTTTCAGGGTTCTTAGGATATGTTCCCAGAAGTGGAATCACTGGGTCAAAAGGCAGTTCCATTTTTATTTTTTTGAGGAAACTCAATACTGTTTTTCTGCAGTGGCAGCACCAGTCTGCATTCCCACCAACAGTGCACTACGGTTCCCTTTTCTTTATCCTCACCAGCACTTGTTGTTTGTTGATATATTGATGGTGGCCATTCTGACAAGTGTGAGGTGATATCTCATTGTGGTTTTTATTTGCATCCCTCTAATGGCTGGTGATGCTGAACTCTTTTCATATGTCTATGGGTCATCTGTATGTCCTCCTTGGAGAAGTGTCTATTCAAGTCCTTTGCCCATTTTTTAAGTGGGTTGTTTGTCTTCCTGGTATTGAGTCATAAAAGTTCTTTGTACAAGTATATGCATAAAAAAGAATAAGAAGTACAGTAACAAATTAACATATCACTGTAACAATTAATGCAAAAAGACAATGATATTGATAATATATGTAAGTGGTAAAAATGTACTCTTTAATTTTAAGATAATGTCTTACATAATTCTTGGGTCCAAGAAAAAATACACACTCAAGTTATAAATTCTATATTATTTGATAAGATGAAATTCATATGTATGAAAATCTATTTTATATATTTGAGATACATTTATCAGCAAAAGTTTAACATGAAACTCATGTGTTATTATATGAATAAAAGAAAAGAGCCGTGCATTTGTTTTTAGAAAATGTAAAAATGTACAAATAAACCAAAAGGCAGAATAATAATAGGGTAAAAATTAATGCTAATAAACTAGAAATGAGAGAAAAAGCTACACATAATATATGTTAAATGTAGTTCTTTAAAAATAAAGGAAAAATCTAAAAAATATTAAATGTCAATAAATATACATATAAGTTTATAAAGTCTAATAAAAAGAATTAAAGATTATTAATGTGAACATAGAAAATAGAGGAGTTCACCTATATTTAAATATTTTACAACTCTTTTTATTTTGGAAATATCTTAACAAAATAGATTATTAAAGAGTACAAGCAGCCAGAACTGACTGAAGGAAAACAGGACAATGCAGTGTATTGATATACAAATGAAAGGTTAATAAAATATCACAGTGTTATCTCACAAAATAAATCTGGTATGGATACTTTTATTAGTGAATTATCTAAATTAAGGATTATATTCAGATCTTAAATGAAAGAAAACTTTCTACATGTATTGCACAAGTAGTGTAACTTAATGTGGAACAGGATTGTAAACTTTCAACCAGTCTTATTAATGCATATTGATGCACAAATGCAGAATACAATAGTGTCGACTTAAATTCTACAGAATAATGACAACATACTAAATGATGATTAAGTACATTTATCCCAGGAATTCAGGGGCATTCAATGTATCAAATATATCAGAAATTAGATTCTGATAAAGTCCAATATCTAATACTGATAATATTTTGACAAAGTAGGAAAAAACAACCAAATCTTTAAAATAATGTTAAAAAAATCTATATTTATCTTTAAGAAATATCTAAGATTATACTAATAAAACAATTTTTCAGGATAGGAATGGATTGTTTTCCTTAGGTAAACACTGTCACTACTGATCAAAATTTCATATCATTAGCATAAAAAATCACAGGAGAATGACCACAAGGACAAAAGAGATTTTCCAAGGTCATCCTTTCTGTGTGACTTTCCCCCCTTTTTATGTCTTTGTCTTTTGCCTTCTATAGGGAAATAGCCAGTGAAAATAATTCTTGGGCAGCAGTCCAACCCCTGTACTCATTTTTCACACATAAAAGAATTAGCTCGTTAACGCAATCTTTAACTCAATAATATGAACCCTGACAATGTAATCTCTTGTAGGCTGGGGTGGGGTAAGGACATTTACAATCATTATGTAGTCCTTTTTCTCCAGGGTGGCATTCTCCAAGGGTAATGAAAGGCCAAGTAATGGATCTGAACATTGAAATGAGATGGTTTGTATTTAATTTATTTTCTGGTATTGTGATCCTAAATAGTAAGGATACAATCAAAGTGTGGATTTTAGAACAGCTTTATTTGAGGTGTCCTCTAACATGTCCAACGCTCACAGAAATCTTTTCCCCAGAGATTAATAAACTCACCTAAAATATTCTGAACTAGGCTCTCTGTGGGCCTTGCAGCCCCAGTGGTACTAAAACATTAGTGTATAGCAGGTGTGTTTCAAATGTAAAAAAGTGTAAAGGGATGGGCAAGATTGTCAAATTAGTTTGAGACATTCCTAGTCAACCAGAATTAAACAAGTACCTTATTGTTGGAATTATTAAAATAGTTAATGTCCTTCATCAAAATATACATGTAGCATATGAAGTACCTTATTTTATGAATTTGCCTTGGAAATACACTTTTCTTTCAATGAGTATTAGGATTAGTGTTCCACACAATACAAAATTTTGGGAAATGTTTGTCTAGAATTGTTTACACATGTGGAGAAATCAGGTTTTATATATTTTGATCACCACCATAGTTTTATAATATGCTTAGTGATTTGCTGGAATTCGATATGCACAAAAAAGACGGATGTTAAGAAAGAAAATATATTTTAATATAATTTAATTATTTCCCCTCTTCTCTTACATTGTTCTTTATATTCCCAATGCTCCTCCTGCTTTTATTGCTTCCTCCCTCCCTCCTTTCCCTCCTCCCCTCCTTCCTTTTTGTATAAACCTCTTTTTTCCTGATTCTAGCTATTTAAGTGGGAGGACATAAGGTGGAGGACTGAGCGACAGGAGCCCCGGTGTTCTCCAGTGCCTCCCAGGGAGCAGTCAGTGCTCCCTCATGAATGTGCAGCGTATTGGCTCAGGAAAGTGATTACAAAATTGGGTTTAGGGTTATTAATGATTTAACTTGCAAATTGCCTCTTCGCCTCCCTGGAAACAGCTGAGGCTATTAGAAGTAGAGTTGGACAGTCCCCTCCAGTTACTCTTCTTAAGTTCTGACGTTTCATTTTTTGCATTTTTTATTTTTTAATTTTTATTTTACAAAAACATTGAGAAAGACAATATCACTGAACTGTTGGGGTTTTACTTTATGTTTTTTAATTTTTATTTCACATTCTTTGTTCAGATTTTTATAAATTCATTTCACAGATTTTAATAAATGCATTTGAAGGCCAGACATTGATGAGGATAACATTATACTTGGCATTATGAAAGCAGACCTCCAGATGTCTGACAACAGCATAGCAAAGAAGGCAAAAGTTGTTATATAAAGAGTATAAAAGGGTATGCAAATCAAGCTGGAAGTGGCATTTAAATTGGACCTTGAAGCTGATAGAGCCAATGTAAATAACTAGGAGCAAGGCATACCACACCCCTCCCAGCAAGCAGACAGGGCAAGATGAGGAGTGACCAGGACAGCTGGGTCTAGCGACAGAGCAACAGGAGTTGGGTATTCAGCTCTGACTTTCCCCTGCTGTGTGACAAAGTGCCTGTCCTGGGAATACAAAAATAAATGTAATGGTGGTAACTAAATTACAGGAATGTTATGGAAGATCCTACACCATAATGGATTTTCAAATGCTTAGCATAGTTCCCACTGCACGTACTAAAGTAAGGCTCCTGTTCTTGCTACAAAAGTAAGAATGTTGGAGTATTTGAGAGTTGTTGGGAATTCGGGGTGTTTAGAAACTTATGATAGAGCCAAAATTGGGGGCCTTGGCTATTTATTAATTGGTATGATTTTGAACATAGCAGTGACACAGTTAAATGTGTATAGTTATGGTAGTCATGAGAAATATTTGACAGGTTTAGAAGAGGAAAAAGTGTAGGGACAAAAATCAATTTTGAAGTTTCTAAAAAGACTGGAACATGTAAGACAAAAGTAGAACAAGGAGGAAAGTCAGTCAGTGTGACCCAGTGAATGGGTTTGTGGTGAGGAAAACCTTGATATTTAGGATGATGGAGATAGCAACATTTTCTTTTAACGTTCATTGAAAATATTTTTTTCAGCCCTTGCTAAGTTCTAAACACTGCTCCAGGAGGTGGTGATGTAGAGAGAAGCAGTTTACATTCAAATAGGAGACAAAGTATGTTAGTCACGCAGTTAACAAATAAATAAACTGCAGATGTAGTAAGTATGGTGAATATTTTAAGAGAAACATTTTTAAAAGAGAAGTGGTAATCAAGATAATAAAAAGACAGGCTACTTTAGATAACCTGGACAAGTAGGAAGATCTGCATTTTATACTGTGCTTATAATTGAGGACAAGTTCTGTGAAGATAAAGATTTATATAATTTTTGCTTCCGTTTTATTAGTTCCATAAGCTCTTCACATCCTCTACTAAAGGCCACTGCATGTGTCCTCAGAGGTTTGGGATTAGATCACTGGGAGCTTTGTAAAGTATGTGACAATCCAACTACTATGCTGTGCACCGGAAACTAATACAAAACAATATTGAATGTAAAGTGTAATTGAAACGTAAAATTTTGTTGAGGATTTTAGCCTCTATGTTCATCAGTGATATTGGCCTGAAATTTTCTTTCTTTGTTGTGTCTTTATCTGGTTTTGGGATTAGAATGATGCCGGCTTCATCAAAAGAGTTTGGGAGTCTTCCATCACTTTGGATTTTTTGGAATAGTCTGTGAAGGATAGGGGTTAGCTCTTCCTTAAATGCTTTTTAGAATTCTCCTGTGAAACCATCTGGTCCAGGGCTTTTGTGTGTCAGGAGTTTTTTGATCACTGCTTCAATTTCATCTGCTGTTATGAGTCTGTTCAAGTTTTCTGCTTCTTCTTCACTGAGTTTTGGAAGATTATATTTTTTCTAGAAATTTGTTTATTTCACCTAGGTTTTCAAATTTCTTGGCATATAGTACTTCATAATAATATAGTTCTTATAATCCTTTGTATTTCTGTGGTGTCAGTTGTAATCTCTCCTCTTTCATTTCTGGTTGTGTATTTGGGTCCCCAGTACCATATGATCTCACCTATAAGTGGAACCTAAACAACAAAACAAACAAGCAAAATATAACCAAAGACACTGGAATAGAGAACAGCTGACAGTGACCAGAGGGGAGAGGGGAGGGAATTTCAGGGGGAAAGGGGAAGGGATTATAGGAACAAGTATAAAGGACACATGGACAAAAACTAAGGGGGGTGGAAAGGGGAGGGAGGTGGGGAGCACTGGGGGGTGGGTGAGCTGGGATTGGAGCAAAAGACAGAAAATTGTACGTGAACAATAATTAAAATAAATTTAAAAAAAACCCTGAAACTAAGAATAAAATTGCTGAGGATGGTATACCTTAAAATTCCAAAAAAAGAAAAGTAAAATTTAAAAAAATAAAGCGTTGAGAATTGAGTAGAAAAAATATGCCTCCTCCAACCATGTTAAGATGCTGCTTTACTAGCTCCAAATAGTTTTATGGAGAAATAAACAATTAATTGTTTGGTCTTCAATTTACAAGGTACTAGATTTCAGATAGTCTGTCTTCTCCACTGATGCTCACGATGACATCTTCTAAACATTAACTGGGGATGTAAATGTGAAAGAATATAGGTCCTACATTATATCAACTATATACATTTATCAAAGACTTGTTTTTTGCAGAAGACACCCGTGTCAAGTGTCTGATTATTTAACACTTGCAGATCAATGTTTCCTTTCTCTCTCCCTCCTCCCCTTTACTCTCTCTCTCTCTCTCTCTCTGTGGCTTGGTTGTTTGCTTTCTTTCCTTTTTTTTTCATAATGAGTTTCAGATCTCTGAGAAACCTGGTATTTTGAATAGGTCTTAGGTTTTTTTTTTTTTTTACTATATGAATACTGTAAACCAATTCATAAATTTATATATTATTTTAATCTTGAAGAAAAAAGTGATATACATACATTTCATGCATGAAATGGATATAGCATATTTAGTTGAGTCAAGTATTAGTAGGGAGAAAGGGCTTCAAAATACAATTTTCAAAATAATATGAAATGGATATCCTTGTATTGTCCTCCTGCATATGTGCCAGTATTCTTGAAGAAAGAGTAGAACTAATGGGTTACAGGGTGCATGCATTTTTAATTTTCATAGGGCTGCTAAATAAACATACCTTGTCATTTTTCCTTTTTATATATCTATCAGCATGTGGTCCAATACCCATATCGTCACATTCTAGCTAACATTTGGTATTTTTTTAAATATTTTATTTATTTATTTATTTTTTAGAGAGAGGGGACAGGAAAGAGAAAGAGTGGGAGAGAAACATCAATGTGTGGTTGCCTCTCATGTGTCCCCTACTGGGGACCTGGCCTGCAACCCAGGCATGTGCACTGAGTGGACATCAAACCGGCTACCCTTTGCTTCACAGGCCCATGCTGAATCCATTGAGCTATACGAGCCAGGGCTGGTGTTTTTTTTAATCTGAGGCATTATTGTGGATGTGTAGTGACATATAATAGTTTTCATATGTTTTTTCCTGATCACTGGTAAAGTTGACCACCTTTCCATATGCTAGGGAACATTTAGATAAGTTTAGCCCATTTAAGTTACTGAATTGTCTAATTGGTTTTTATTTGTGATTTGTAGTTTTAAGACAAAGTCTTTTGTCAGATACATGTAGAGACAAAGTCTTCTCCTACTCCCATGATTTCATTATATGTTTATAGTCCTTTTTTCTCTCAATGGCTTGAACTAATTCATGTTTTATTGGCATTACCTTAGTTACTGCTTAGGAGAAACAGTTTTATGTTTATTGGCTATGTTATTTTCTTTCCAGTAAAATGCCATAATATTAGTATAATTTACTTGGGTCATTTCTCTTGTACATATTTATTTTCAGTAGTCTAATGATTGTGCATGGATATTAGGGTTATTTATTTATTTTTAGTTGCAAGGGTTTTCCATTCTACTCTTGTCATTTAACTTAGTTTAATTTTCATATAGTAAAAGTATACATTTTTATTTTTCCAGCCTTATTGAAATATAATTGACATATAAATTAAGGTATGCAATGTGTTGATTTGATACACAGGTATATTGCAAAATGATTACCACAATAAGGTTAGTTAAAACCTCCATCACTCCACATAATTACCTTTTATTGTGGTGAAAATATTTAAGATCTATTATCATATGTTTAAGCACATTATATATGTGTGTTATATATATTGTATATATATCATTGTATATATATATACAATGTATATATATAATATTATTAACTATAGTCACCATGCTATACATTAGATTCCCCAAAGTTATTAATATTATGACTATTATCATCTTCTTTATAAAATGACAAGTTTGTACAGTTTACCAACCTCCAGGACTTGGCAACCACCATTCTACTCTGTGTATGAGTTCAATTTCTGTATGTTCCACATACAAGTGGGATCATATTTAACTCTGTCTGACTTCATTTACTTGATATAATTCCCTCAAAGTCCTTCTGTGTTGTCATAAAGTCTATCTGCATTGGCACAATTGGCAGGATTTCCTCCTTGATAGATAGATACAGAAAGATAGATATTGTTTCATTATGTATAATGTATATGTATGTACGTACATATATACACACACATATATATCATTTCCATGATAGATCAATAGATAGATAGACAGAATCACATTTTAATTTTCTTTGTGCATTCATCCATTAATAGACATTTAGGATGTTTCTATGTCTTGGCTATTGTGAGTAAGCTGTGATAAGTATGAGGGTGAAGATAACCCTCAGATTAATGAGTTTATTTCCATCAAATATGTACAACAAATAGGGATTACTGGATAGTAGGGTAGTACTTTTGAAGAATCTCCATGTTATTTCCCATAGTGGCTATAAAAATATACATCCCCAACTAACAGTACACAAGGGTTCCCTGTTCTCCACATCTTCACCAACATTTGTTATCTGTTGTCTCTTTTAATAATTGATATTTTCATTACCTCAGGTGTGTGGTAATATCTCATTTTGGTTTTGATTTGCTTTTTCCTGAAGATCATTGATGTTGAGTATCTTTTCATTTGCTTGTTGATTATTAGTATGTCTTCTTTGGGAAAATAGCTACTCAGGTTGTTTGCTCATTTTTAATTGGATCATTTTTAAATATTGAGTTATATGAGTTTTTAAAATATTTTGAGTATTTTCCCCATCCATGATATAAGTTGTAAATGTTTTCTCCCATTCCATAGGTTGTTTTTTTTATTTTCTTAAATGAGAGGCAAATTTTTCTTACCTTCTGCTAAACTTGGGATTAGTTTGCTCTTCTTTTTCTAGTTCCTTTAGTTTTAAAGTTAGGTTGTTTATTTGAGACATGTTTTTGGGGGGTTCTTTTTCTGAATGCAGGCATGTATCCCCATTAATTCCTGTTAGAACTACTTTTACTGCATTCCATAAGTTTACTGCAACCTTATAAGTCAGAAGGAAAAAGTAGGTAGATCAAACTTGGTGAAATTCAAAAATCCTTATCTTCAAGTAACTTAGTTAACTTTTAATCAAAAGCTTAGCTCTCAAGTGAAGTCTTCCTGAAAATAATGAGGCATTTAAAAAATTGCATCATTAGATTACCCAAATTTACATGTAGTCAATAGTTATGTATATGAGTGGGTAGATGGTGAATTTTATACACAAGAACTTAACTTTCCAGGGCAATAACATGGACTGGATAAACCCAAACTGGAAAAGTGAGATTCCTCTAAAATCGAGTAGAAAAAATATCTCAAGTCAAATAATGTGGATTAATTCATCTGCATGGAAAATAACTTATGTGTAAGATCTAAGGAATCTTTTCTCTAATGTTCCAAATTTAAATAAGGCAAGTCCTGATTCAAGTGGATATATATTAATGGCAGCAGTCATTCAAGTAGAGATAAAGTATTACTTTTTAAACCACTGATTCTCAAAACCTATAAAAAGAAAACAACAAAATTTTAGTGCACTGCTCATATTTCTTTTTATTACAGTGTTTTGCCTTGGGCAATTCCAGAATGTCTGGGTGAAGAGGTGAAGGTCATGGGACAGGAAACCTACCTATTCTTGCATCTTCTGTTTTCTAACTGGAAATCCTTGAACTTCAACTTTGTCATCTGTAACGTGGACTCTATGGCTTCTGATATTTCTTCTAACTCAGGCATTCTTGTTGTAATGTGTTTGAGTGATATCCCACAAACAAGATTTGGGGTAGAAAAGGAGAGCATGCTCCTGAAGTGAGTGAAAAATTATTTTCTTCAATTTGGAGAAAAATGTCACTTCGTAGGCAAAGCGTTAAAAAAAATTAAGCCTGAAATCCACATTACATCAAAGGGTTTTTCAGGGAGTGAGAGGACAGCAGGGACTTTATGTCTAGAAGTTCATCACATTCCTCCATAGACACTGATCCACATGTAAAAGTAATGCTTTTGACTGGGTACACGTGGGGCTTACCTTTAGAACTGGCTTTGGGTTTTTTATTAGTATTTTATTACATATATTTTTGTTACTATTGTAGGCAGCAGATGGTGGGACTTTTTGGCCTTAGTACTCATGTGGCCCATTTCCTCATAACAAATATCTTTATATAATTTATTCATGTGTATGTATTTATGTAAATATAATATTTTATTTGTCTGGAGAACCCTGACTAATGTAGTATATAAATTCTAAAGTTCTTGCAACACCAACATGTTAAATTTGCCAGATGACCCATTCTCACAGGTTAATAATATTTTTCTGAAATGCAGGCTCAGAGATTCTTGGATCTCATCTTTAATGGATGAGGGCTGCATAGAAATGTTCACTCTGAAAAAAATAGGTTTGATATATGCAATATCTTTAAACATAATGCAAATGTAGTGTAGATATCTCCTTGAGTACAAGCAGCATTTAATTGTTTCAGCAGAATAGTTCATTACATCAGTAGAAAATGATCAAAATGAAGACTTTCTTTTGTTTCAATAAAATATGATGATCCGGGTAATATTTTATGCACTAATACTATCAATAAATACTTTTAGGATATTAGTTATATTGTACAATTTAACTTAAATATATATGTAAATATATATAGCCTTAACACATGAGAAGATATAAAGTAGCTATGATTAGTAGACATAGAGCTCTTTTCATCCCAAAAGTATCAGAATAATGTTCTCTACTTGAGAATCATCTCATTAATTTTCATAGCATATTTTCAGGATGGGAAAGGACATTTTAATAAAATTGTGTAGAATATTACACATCCATATTTAGGGAAAATAAACCCAGAGAAAATAAACTATTTATTAAACATCCCATAGAAATTTAGTAGTAATAATCGGTGTGTATTGAATATGTTCTGTGTGTCAGTCATTCATTTAGGCTATTCACAAAGAGTATTTCACTCTTTACTGAAGACAGCCCTCAGGTTAGGGACTATTATGTCCTTTACAAAGGTGAGGAAACTGAGGCAAGAGTGTTTTCATGAGTTATGACAGTTCGGTTGTACTGCAGGCAAGGCTTTAGCTCAGAGTTGTTAAAGTCTACCAAGTGCTCTGTCACTCGGACAATAAGATACATCATTATTTCTCACTTTACATACAATCTATTATATTATATTTAATTATTTAATGTTTTTAACTCATTATTTTCTTATCTTTTCATCTGTATTATTTCTCCTAATTTCTACATGTCTTCCACCAACTTCAGAGGCCTAATATATTTATATTTTAACATTGTATTGGCTTATGAAAGTAACAATTCACTGAGAGATGTAACAACTTTGATTTCAAAGTAACAGAAGGATTTCAAAATCTAAGAATTATGATCAGAGAGGGAATAGACCGGGGATAGAAATTAAATATTAGCTAAGCAAAAATCATCTAAATCTGAATGAAGGAATAATGACTCTTTTTTAATGATCTTTCTCAAAATTCAATATGTACCTCACAAATATTTTAAATATTACTATATTTTACTGTGCATGATATTATAATAATAAATTAATATGAGCAGAGACCAAGAGAAAAGTTATGTAAAATTTACCTTTACTATTTATCAAATGACCATTCATATTCCTATAAACACAGTAAGCATTTATTTCAGACCTATGTCCACAACTCAGGTCACACTATGGCATTCGCTGGGTCTACCATTAAGTAGGAATTTGGTTAAAGAATAAACTGTTCATGCTACATATTGTTTTAGCCCTTAAGTGAAAGGATGGATACATGGGTACACATTTTAGGATTAGCATTCATAACATAGATTATGTCATTTATATACTATTACATATATCAGATACTATATTTAGAAAATGTATATTTGTAAAGGTGAATAATTCATTAAAGCCTGAGGCTATTCTATCATTTTATAAGTCACAGTGGGGAAACAAAGCATTTCTTTCTAAGATATGAGTCAGAACAATATAAATAAGGATGATTTCTCTTTCCCTGACTTCCACTCATGAATTGAGGACAGTCCAGCCCAGCCCATGATGACCAGCTGTGTCTTCACATCGGCTATACGTGACAAGAATGATGAGGAATGCTGAGATTCTCAGTGCTTGTTTTGGAATGGCCTTCTTCTATGGAAAGAAGATACAGAATTTTCCCCTGGCTATAAGGAAGCTGCTCTGTTCACACTCTGTTGTCCTGGTCACAACTCATTAAACTCAGATCTCCAACTGATACAAAACTGCTCATAGACCTCATATAAAGGAGTTACGCAGGCTATGAAGTACTTTGTGCAAAGACTCTGCTCATAATAATACTTCATGTTAAATAGTGACTTGAGTAAATAGTGACTCATAGAGAAATTTAAAATAAAGCAGTTTAAGTATAGTGAAGTTTGAGAGAGTGTACATACAGATGTGGCGGAGATCATACCAGGAAAATTAAAAGAGACAAGCTTATATAAAGACAGATAGAAACAAAGACAAGATGGGCCATCATGGAAAAAGAGAGACGTGAGAGCCTACCTTTGAATGGACATAAAGAAACTGATTTGAGAGCTGCTAATGCATCTAGGCAAGTGGTGAGTTGATTATTTGCCAAGAATCCTTGATATGTAGCTGTTGAGACAATCTTTCTATATTAACCTACAACAAATTCCCATCATTTTAGGCAACCTGAATGTACTTCTGATTGTCCTAACTTAAAAGTAGTGAAAAAAATACCATAATTCATAGGGCAAATGACTTTCATGTTTGGTAGAAACTATAGAAACGAATTCTTTTTTGCCATTTCCATACTGAAAACTTAAATTCCCTCTACAACTTCTTATAAGAATGATAATGCAGCTTTTGTTCATCTTTCAATGGTAAACTCATTAGCTATTAAGGTAGAAATTGCAGCCAAATTCAAAATAAAAAAAGTATTTCCTGTATTAAATTAATATGTCTCATGCATATTCTACTCATTGATATATTATCTTGAGAGACTAATGAAAACAGCATCCGTTTGCCTTCCAAATGAAGGGTTTCCAAATGTTATCAAACCTGCATGAGTCCTCTGTTTTGCTTCTTTCAGTGTTTTCAGTTTCCTCATAAAATGCCTCTGAGAACACTTAACTTTCAATCATGATTATGATTGTATTAACATTGCAAGTATAGCTCTCTTGATAGGTGTAATTTCTTTCATTTATAGTATATTTTATTGATTATGCTATTATGGTTGTCCCAGTGTTTTTCCTTTTGTCCCCCTCCACCAAGTACCCACTTCCCTTCCAGCAACTCACCACCCCCAGTTCTTTCCATGGGTCCTATGTGGAAGTTCTTTGACTTCTCCCTTTCCTATACTGTTCTTCACATCCACCTGTCTATATTATTTCTACCCATTATGCTTCTTTTAAAAATATATTTTTTTATTTATTTTTAGACAGAGGGGAAGGGAGAGAGAAAGAGAGGGAGTGAAACATCAATGTGTGGTTGCCTCTTACGTTCACCCCCTTCTGGGGAACTGGCATGCAACCCAGGCATGTGCCCTGACTGGGAATCGAACCCTTGGGTTCTCAGGCCAGCACTCGTCCACTGAGCCACACCAGCCAGAACCAATTATGCTTTTTTGATCCCTCCATTCTTTCCCACTACCTCCTCTCCACATCTTTTTCCAGATGATAACCCTCCCAATCATCCCCATGCCTATGATTCTATCCCTGTCCTGGTTGTTTGCTTTGTTTGTTTGTTTGTTTATTTGTTTGTTTGTTTAGATCAGTTGTTGATAGTTGTAGTTCGTTCCCATTTTAATGTTCATAGTTTTAATCTTCTTTTTCTTAAGTAAGTTTCTTTAACAATTCATGTAATAATGGCTTAGTGATGATGACTTCCTTTAGCTTTACCTTGCCTGGGAAGCACTTTATCTGACCTTCCATTGTAAATTATAGCTTTGCTAGATAGAGTAATCTTGGATGTAGGTCCTTGTTTTTCATCATTTTGAATACCTCTTTTCGGACCCTTTTTGCCTGCAAAGTTTCTTTTGACTGTCTTATGGGAACTCCTTTGTAGGTAACTCTGCTTTTCTCTTGCTGCTGGTAAGATTCTCTCTTTAAACCCTGGCTGGTGTAGCTCAGTGGATTGAGTGCGGGTCTGCGAACAAAAGGATTGCGGTTCGATTCCCAGTCAGGGCACATGCCTGGGTTGCAGGCCAGTTCCCAGCAGAGGATGCACAAAAAGCAACCATACATTGATATTTCTCTCCCTCTCTCCTTCCCTTCCCCTCTGAAGATAAATAAATAAAATATTTTTTTAAAAAAAGATTCTCTCTTTATCTTTAACCTTTGACATTTTGATTATGATGCATCTTAGTGTGGTCCTCTTTGGGTTCAACTTGATTGGAATTAGTTCAGATTGATTGGAATTAGGCACAGAGTGCCTTCTGGATTTGAATGTCTATTTCCTTCACAAAATTAGGGAAGCTTTTTTTTCATTACTTTTTGGAACCCCTATGAAGAGAACATTAGAACACTTGAAATTTTCCCAGAGGCTGCTTACATTATCCTCATTTTTTAAATTATTTTTTCTTCTTGTTCTGATTGGTTGTTTTTTGCTTTCTTATATTCCAAATCCTTGATTTGATTATTGGCTTTTTCCACTCTACTGGTGTTTCTCTGTAAATTGTTCTTCATTTCAATTAGTGTATTCTTCATTTCTGGCTGGATCTTTTTTATGATGTTGAGGTCCTCACTAAGTTTTTTGTACATTCTTATAACCGGTGTTTTGAACTCTGCATCTGATAGATTGCTTATCTCCATTTTGGTTAACTTTTTTTTCTGGAGTTTTGATCTGTCCTTTCATTTGGGCCATGTTTTCTTGTCTCCTCATTTGGCAGCCTCCTTGTGTTTCTTTCTATGTATTAGGTAGAGCTGCTTTGACTCCATGTCTTCATAGTGTGGACTAATGTAGGAGGTGCCCTGCAGGGTCCAGTGGCACAACCTCCTGTATCACCCAAGCTGGGTACTTGAGGTACACCCTTTGTGTAGGCTGAGTACAACCTTCTCTTGTAGTTGAGCCTTGGTTGCTGTTGTCAGATCAATGCCAGGGATTTACCTAGGCCAGTCAGTCAGCTGTAAGAATTGGCTGTGTGACAAATGATCACCAACCTCTGCCCGCTGAGGAGGGCCAGCTGTATGGGGGCAGGGTGCCAGTGGTCTAAAGTGGTCTTTAGCTGTGCACTGGATGCACTTGCCCTGGGGGTTCCCAGGTGCTGTAGGCCATGGTGAGCCCCCACCTGTGTTTTGCCTGGGTCTGCCCTTCCTGAGCTATCAAGCAGTCTGAGATGGCTGCTACATGTGTTGAGCTTAAGAGTCCCAGGTGAAACCAAGCTGTGAATCTAGGCTGGATCCTGTTAATGCCCAGCTTGAAACCAGCTGTTGCTTGTTTGAGAGGATTTAGGAAGTTGTGAGGCATCCACCAAGACCAGCCACTCATATGGAAAACCAGCTTCGGTGTGCTGTATTTTGGGTGGGGCAGAGTTTCTGGCAATCTCCAAGGTGTTTTAAACAGTGTTAACCAGGTTAATGTAATTTCAAATATGGCACCAGCCTGCCAACTCAATGGCTGTGCAGTGGGAAGGCTCAGGAAGGGATCAATAGCCTCTGCTCATTCTGATGCCAAATACTTCGGTTCCTCCCTCAGTGACGTTGGTGCCCTTCAAGCTGCTACCCAGGCACTAGAGTTCAGAGTGGGTGAGTCCAAATAAGTGAGTCCACATGTGGGTTCTTTAAGAACTGTTTGGGGCTCCAGAAGTTTCTTCCACTGACTCAATCCCGCTGG
>PVKM010032261.1:0-16477 GCA_004027735.1 Carollia perspicillata
ATGGGTAAAAAGGATGAAGGGATTAAGAAGTACAAATTGGTAGTTACACAAAAGTCATAGGGATATAATGTAAAACAGGGATATACAGTAAAATATAGGCAATATCGTAGTAACTATGATTTCAGATGGGTACTAAATTGATCAGGTGATCAGTTCATAAGTAATATAATGCCTAATTACTGGGTTGTATACTTGAAACTGATAATATTGTACATCAACTGTAATTGAAAAATAAAAAATAATAAAATACAAAGAAAGAAAATGAACACCTAATTAAAAAATAGGCTAAAAATCTAAACACACACCACCAAAGAATTATAAACGGTAAAAATGTATATGAAATGATGCTCAACATGATGTCATTAGGGAATTGCAATGAAAAAAACTGTGTTCAGTATTCTGTCATATCTAACTTTTGTCTCTCACCTGTGTTTAATAATTTTTAATGTTTCTGCTGTCATCCATCTTGATATGTCTTTCCTTTTTACTTCTGGCTTTGTCTTTTCACATTCCCCCCTAATAATATTTTTAGTTTTAATTCACAGTTCTGGTTCTCAGTCAATTCAATTTACAGTACAAATCTTTTTTCTTTTTTAACCTGGACTTCCAATTCATCAGGAACGCATTTACGTTATATTTGAACACTGCAGCTCTTTCAGTGCTCTTCTTCAGCTGTACTTGAGTGTTTGATATTAACAGTACTTGTGGTCAGCACCACAATCAGCTCCTGGTCTTGTTTTGGCAGAGAAAATGGTTTCTCCATCTCCTGCTTCCAATTACGTAGTTTATTTGATTTTTTTATATTGGCCTTCTGGTGATGTCCATGTGTACACTCATCTGTTCAGTTGTTTGAAAGATGTGTTATTTGACCGAGAAGTTGTTGGCTTTGCAAAAATACACGAGCTGATTTCTTTCCTCATTTCTACATTATTTTTACTTTTATGTTCTAATCACCTATAATTATCAGCATGTCTTGTTTTGGTGTATTGTCAATTTCTTCTTGGACACTTGCATAAAAGCTTTCAGTTTCATTAGCTTATGTAGTGGGAGCATAGACCAAAATGGTGGTTATGTTCATAGGTTTTCCTGTAATTCTCGTATATTACTCGGTCAGAGCTTGCATTGCTGTTCCTATCTGCCGGTGCTACATACATCTTGACTCAGTATTAAAGCCATTTCATTTCTTGACATAATTTTGCCTTTCTTTAAATTCATCCACGTATTTTTCTTGTTTCAGCCGAAAAGCTTGAAAGAAGTTAGGTCTTATTCATCGATTTGTTATGAAATTCTTCCCTTCTTTGTTTGAAAATTTTTTTACTGATATTTTTATTCAAATACTTTTTTCAGTTTATTTATGCTTTAGGAGATAGTAGTTCTGTTAACAGTTGTAGAAGAGTTAAATATATATTTTTATTTAATGCATCATAAAGAAATAGAAATAAATAGAACTTTTCTTCAAATTACTTTGCATTTTTAAATCCCAGCTTCACTTTGACTTCTGTGTCATTCTGGGGAATTTAATGGTGAGCAGAAACAGTCAAGGCCCTGCCCCTGTGAAACTGACACGATAGGTATAGGGAGGGGGAGGGGGAGTTGTTTCAGTTTTTTCCTTTTGACTCTGGCTCTAAGTGAATTTCAGAATTTTTAAAATGTGCATTCTTTCTTTAATCTGTATCTTGAGGTTAAGAGTACAGTATGTAAAGAGAAAATATGAAGGATCCTCCATGGGGCAGGGCTGATGCAGTGCTTGCACTGTTGGTGAGCATGTAAGCGATGCAGCCACTATGGAAACCATTGTGGAGGTTTCCCAAAAAATTAAAAATAAAAGTACCAAATGACTCATCCATTCCATTTCTGGGGATTTATCCAAAGGAAATGAAAACACTCAACTATATGCACTCCTGTGTTCATTGCAATATTATTTATAATAGCCAAGATATAGAAACAAACTAAGTATCCATCGATGGAAAAAGAAAAATCCTGCCATTTGGGACAACATTAATGGAACTTGAAGACATTATGCTAAGTGAAATAAGCTAAACAGAGAAAGCCAAATACTTACGATCTCACTCACATGTGGAATCTTAAAAAAGAGAAAAATGAACTCATAGATACCGAGAACAGCTTGGTTGTTGCCAGAGGCAGAGTTGGGCTTGGCGGACAGTGGGCAAAATGCGTGAAAGTGGTCAAGAGATGCAGACGTCCAGTCATGAAATAAAAACTCATAAAGATATTACATGCAGCACAGTGACTACAGGTAGTCTACTCTATTACAGATTTGAAATTTACGAAGAAAGTAGATCTTAAAAGTTCTCAGCACAAGAAAATATTTGTAACTGTGTGGGGTAATGGTTGTTGCCTAGACTTACTGCGATGATCACTCCATAATACATTTATCAATCTCTATGTTGTACACCCAAAACTAATATGATGTCATATTTCAATTATATCTGAATTTTAAAAAAACACATGGCACCACACCCAGTAGGATGTCTATAATAAGTGAGTCGGACTACACAAGTTCTGGGGAGGGTTTGGAGCAATTGGAGCCCTCATTAACTGCTGGTGAGAATGCGAAATGGTGCAGCAACATTGAAAAACAGTGTGGCGGTTCCTCCAAATGTCGAACATAGTGTGACCAAATGACCCTGCTCCTAGGTACATATGCAAGAGAAATAAATACATGATATGTGAAAGAAGCCAGTCATAAGAAGACCCATACTGTATGGTTTTACTTATATTAAATGTCCAGAATAGGTAACCTCATAGAGACAGAAAGTATTCGAGTGGCTGCCAGGGTGGGAATGGAAGATGGAAAACACCTATTGCTGATAGGTACAGGGTTTCTTTTTGGGATGATGAAATGTTCTGGATTAGAAGGTAGTGATGATTGATTTCATAATGCTATGAGTATACTAAAAATCGCAAGAGTCTTAAACTTTAAAAGGCTGGATTTTATGGTATGTAAATTTTATCACTATAAATTGTTATTTAAAAATAATAAAATAGCTCCAAATTGTGCTTTCCTGGCTTTGAAAGTTTGTGGGCAAAACCCTTTTTCCCATTCATCTTATGGCTGCCACATGAGCTTCACTGACAGGACTGTATGACGCGCATCTAATGGTCCGTTAGGACTCTGGTTAACAGTTGTTTCAGTTCCCTAAGTACTGTGGCTGTGCACAGACAAGGCTGCAGCTTCCGCTTAGGGGACAGCCAGGACTGGGCAGTAACAGAGGACAGTCACCTCATTCACCCAGAGAGGGGGTTTTCCAGGTGGTCACCGACATCATTCACCAGGGGGCAGGGAAGCTGTCTGCATTGTGCCTGGCTGTATTGGCCATTTTCAGACTTACTATTTTAGGTCATTTGAATATTAGATAAATTTGTTTATTGTACTCACAAGTAATTTAAAAAAAAATCATAGCCATCATATTTACTTTTAAAGAAAATGTTAAAACTGCAAAATATTGAATCACTCCTTAATACCCTCTTCCTAGAAATCATACAATTGAATATATATTAACAACTAGCAATATTCAGCATGCCTCATAATTTAAAAATATTTATATATGTAATGTACTAAAAAGTCATTTCTGTATCTTAATTTAAAATAAAAAGAAAACAATCCTTTTCAAAATCAACTGTTCTAAAGCACCTGTTTTCAAATTTCTCTGTGTGTAAAATCGTCAGGGACTTACTACAAATTGCATCTCGTAGGCCCTCACTCCTAAGAGACTGGTCTAGTCTGTATTTTTTAGGAATACCCAAGATGATGCCAAGGAGCAGGGGTTTGCACTTTGAGAAACACTGCCCTAGGGAATTCAGCCTAGAATTAGGATGTGGTAGGTGTGGTTATTATAATGTGCTTCATTTTACCACGCATACTTATTTCTTAAGGTATTTTCCAGCCATCTGATATTAGAAATAGGTACTATACACACTTTTATTCTATTAGAAAATATTTTATCACAAACATAGCTTTTCTAAGTGTGTAATTGTATAAAGTCTTCGTTACCCCTGTGAACATCTTTGTTGCTGTTACTCTTAATGGAGCACTGCCTTCTGCTGTTTGCAGATTTCTTTTGACTTGGCCGAATATACTGCGGACGTGGATGGAGTTGGCACTTTACGGCTTCTGGATGCAGTCAAGACCTGTGGCCTTATCAACTCTGTGAAGTTCTATCAAGCTTCAACAAGTGAACTTTATGGGAAAGTGCAAGAGATACCCCAGAAGGAGACCACTCCCTTTTATCCTCGGTCACCATACGGTGAGAGTGCCGGCGTGCGGCCTTGCGCACGTGCCGCATTCCCTGTGGGTGCTGGTGTGCGTTTGTTTCTGCCGACTCTGTTCATGTCTCACGGCTGACGTCATTTGGGTGTGAGATTAACATTAAGATCGACTAAAGTGGCTGGACTTGTTGAGAGGCATACTTTCATACATTGCTAACTATAAATATTTGCTGCCATTCCCTACAGGGTGAAATTACCACCTCACCTCACCAGTTCATGTTCATTCAGCCTTTTCATACAGATCACTTTGAAAGGAAAATGAGACCAAACATGATTCTTTTTCCTGAAATATTGCACTAAAGTGATAAGGTTTCATGTTTTTTATCTCCCTGATAAAAGTCTTCCTGAGTTCAAACCCTTAAAGAAGCAAAAAAAGGAACAACAAAAAAGTTCTATTATATTTTTTATATTTGTAAAAAGAGTATTTTTATGAATACAAAAAACTTCAGTGACAAAATTTCTAAGCAGCTAGATTTTAAGGTCCCATCGTTTTCACTTTCTAATTCTTTAATGCTAAGGAAAAAAGAATAAAGTGTAAGGTGATATATGGCACACATTACAGTTGAAATTAGCTTGTGAAAAAAAGAATCATGGGTGTGACAAAAGTAAGAAATTCTTAATATTTCCTTGTACACCCAATTAACTGGCAAAAGAGTGTTTATCTTGTCTTTGGCTGTTGACTCATTTTTTTTCTATCTTAATACATCATAGAGTATAATTTTTGCAAGTTGTTACTTGTTTAAGGTGACTGAAAATCACTGCTTTTTAATAAGAAGACACTGTCTTTTGTATTAATCACTGTCTTTTATTTGCTTTTAAAAATTATTTCAACAGGGGCAGCCAAACTGTACGCCTACTGGATTGTGGTGAATTTCCGTGAGGCATATAATCTCTTTGCAGTGAATGGTATTCTCTTCAATCATGAGAGTCCTAGAAGAGGTTAGTAAATATATTAATGAGAAAGGAAATTTCAGACTTTAGCAAAACAACAAAAAGTTGCATTTATATTTGGCATTTGGCATATATAGACTGGAAAATTTCACATTTTAACTGTTATGAATGTCAGAACTGGTAAATGAAGAAAATCTAGCTTTAATTATTTAAGGTTTTTAGGGTTTTTCCCCCCAACATAAAAAAGTGAACATTTTTCCAATTTTAATTTGGTCAAGCATCTTTTTAATTTAAGCATTAAGAAGTTTTGCGTGAATGCAAAGGAATAAGGAGTAAACTAATAGTTGTTTCTGGAAGTCACTTTTTTTAATGTAGACTTAACTTGTAGATTCTCTATATATTTTTACTTTGAATTGATTGAATGTTCAATAGTTTTTCTTTATTATTTCAGTTAAACAGGCATCTAGAAATTACTATGCTTCTACAGTATATTTTAAAATACATTTGAAATGATTTCTTTTTTGAAAGAATGCATTCTAAAAGAATGATTAAAAATACTTAGTAAACACATAAACAAGTAACAGAGTTGTTTATTATCATTGTCAAGTACTAGGTACTGCACCTAATTGCATGTGCTATTTTGTTATGTGACTGGCAGTGCAGTAGGCTTGCCCACACCAGCCCCACCACAAACATGTGAGTAATAAATACACTATGCTACAATGTCAGGAGGTGACAGGAGTTTTTCAGCTCCATTAGAATCCTACGGGACCATTGTATATGTCAGGGGTGTCAAACTCATTTTCACCAGGAGCCTCGCAGTTGCCTTCAAAGGACTGAATATAATTTTAGGACTGTATAAATGTAACTACTCCTTAACAGTTAAGGGAGAGCTCAGTGCTGCCACTGGGTAGAAACAAGGTGGAGGGACGGATAAAACAAGGTGGAGGGACGGATTCGGCCTGCGGGCCTTGTGTTTGCCACCTGTGGTATATGCGGTCTGTCATTGACTGAAACATCAACAATGTCTTGTGAAAAAGTCACTTTCATGATTTAGTACTCTGATAGTGAAGACATCTTTGTGTAGTTTTAAGAAATTGCATTATCAGCTCAATTCAGTAACAGAGGATACAACAGTAGAGAATAGGAAAACCTGGATACTCAATGGTTACTGACATTAGCTGCGTGATCTAGATAGGACCCACAACTACACTGGGTCCACAACCTCCCCCACAAGGTATTGTACCAAACTGTGATCATCATCATCATATTATGACAGTTCAGATGAGAAGCGCTGGAGTATTCTGGTTGACTCATTATCAACTATCACAGGAAGGAAACTACTGGTAAATTTCTATTAATGCAGCCCCCAAGCATTTATATCCCAAGAGAACAGGAGGGGGCCACAGTCTCCTCCTCTGGTCAATCTGGATCTAGACTCCTGGCTGCATTGTAGATTCCATATTTCATAGGATATTTTGAAAACTGTAATATATTCAGCGGAAGCAAATCAGAATGGTGACCTGTTGTATGAAAAATGCTCTCCAGACCAGGAGGAGTTTAACTGGAGAAAAGAGGACTCAATGAGCATTCCCAAAGCAGACTGTTTTGTCAGCTGCTCCAGAAAAGAGGCAGGACAAAGGTGGGAAGCAGATGTTTGCTCACCTCTGATTTTCAAACAGTAGGACTGCCTCCTGAGGGAACCAGAAGTTTCCAGAAGGACTGGGTACCACAACATTGAAAATACTGGAAAAGGAATACGTATCATAAAAAAATTGACCTCAAAAGCCTTCCAATTTCATGTAAGGAAATCTTAGTCATTCTGTGCATTTGATGAACACATATTCTGTGAAATAAAGTAAAAATGTACAAATATAAGCAAGTAAAATTAATGAAATCGTAGAAATAAAAATCTCGCATGAAAAGAGGGATCTTTGTTTTGGATTGCTGAGCTAGAGTTCATGCACATGAACTCCAATTACGATGGGTAAATATGGGGAATAACAGGTGGAATAAAATTTTAGGGGCCTGCCCTGGCTGGTGTAGCTCAGTGGATTGAGTGCGGGCCTGCGAACCAAAGAACCACGGTTCGATTCCCAGCCAGGGCACATGCCTGGGTTGTAGGCCAGATCCCAGCGGAGGACGCACAAGAGGCAACCATACATTGATATTTCTCTCCCTCTCTCCTTCCCTTCCCCTCTAAAGATAAACAAACAAACAAACAAATAAAATCTTTTAAAAAAATTTTAGGGGCCCAATGACCAAGTGGGAAAGCAGAACAAACTGGAGTGAGAATACAGGGCGGGGCAAAAGCATGCTCATGGCTGTGTGTGAAACAGAGTTCATTTTTGTATTACCATTTATTTATTATCATATTATTTTCAATATGAACAACTGTAAACCCACTTTTGCCCGAGCCTGCATATTGATCCTCAATATCCTAAATGAAGTTTGTTACTACATATTTAAACTAAATTTAGTTAGATTCAAAATAATTTATACACATATATTTTTTTTAAAATTGTATTCTTATTTAGTAATTGTGTAAGTTAAATATTCCCATGATGTGCTGTGAGCACATCATAAGAGCCTGGTCTGTCCTCTGTTGCTCAAAAGGAAAACAACAAGCAGCCAGTATCATTTTTTTAAGAGTTAATTTTGCGGTTCTGGGTGTTCTTAGTAGAGGAAAAAGAGAAAGGAAGAATTTAGTGATTCTTGCTTGCAGCAGTTGGTATAGGGGATGCTCAAGAACTCTGTTCAGATGATGTTCCTTTCCTCTTTAGTCACAAACATGTTTATACATGTTGTTTGGGTTTCTGTACTTTTCTCTCCTTAACCTCTCCATCTGCAAAAAATAAATACAAGTCTATTGTTTTGGATCAGGTTAGGACAGGGAAAAGCATTCTCAGTTGTAGAAAGAAAAGGTAACTGTACCCCCCATAGACCTCTGTTTACATATTTGATAATGAGAACTATTTTGTTTGTCTTTGTTGATGTTAATCTCTTTGGTTTTTTAAATTTATTTTAAAATTAATACTTTTTTATTTAAAAGAAAAGTAAACAGTAGAGGAGGGTATAAGGAGAAAAATAAAAGTTCTTTTCCTCTTTCTGACTCCCAGTTCTGTCCTCAGGCTCACAGTTAGCATTCCTTCAGAAATGTTCCAGGCATCTTGGTTGTAAGCTTAGAAATAGTCTTATTCTGTACACAATCTACTTTTAGGGCTTTTGTTAGATCTTTATTAAGTAACCTTGTAGTGTATACCACTTTGTTTAGTTTTATTATCTATCTGGAAATCAATGATAGCTCATTTTTATTTCATTTATATAACTAAATAATGAAAAAAATACAGAGGTACATGTGGAAATGATATAATACTTGATGAGATATGTGACGCAGCATTTCCTGAAACTTGAAAATTATTTTTGATACTAGATTAATTTGACAATAATATTGCTGTTTTGTCACAATTGATTGTTATTTTCTGAGAAGATACTTTATCACACTGAGAATTCCTTAGTGGTAGGACTGTATTGAACTCTTAAATTTTCTGCATCTAACACAGTGTCTGTTTGGTAGTAAGTATTGAATAAATATTTGTCAATGAGTAAATGAGTGAATATCTCATGTTTCAGTAAAAGTTTACTGACTTGAAAGACAAGCAGTCTGAATTAGAGACTAGTAAGAATTTGTAGGATAATTTTAAATAAATGTTTTCTTGATTTCATGCATATAGTAATTGAAGGAAAATTATTTTAAGTAAAAATTCAGTCTCATATACTTTAATACATATGTAAAATTTATTAATTAATAATCTTAGTTTGTATACATATAATTGCTGCAGTACTTGGAGTTTATTTTCTTAAATTAGGTGAGCATCAATCCCCTTTTCCCTGCTATCAGAGTAAGCAAACACTCTTTTTTATAAATGGTGTAGTGGTAAACCTCAATCTAGTTGAAAGTATATAATCACAAATGCCCAGTTAAGTAGACCACAAAATGATGCAGCTTTTTGGGACATGTAGTTTTTCTCTAACAAAAATAATTGACAATGCCCATGAAATGCCATGAAAAACATCCCATGAGAATTTCTGACTTCAAAAAATATGGAAGAAGTGTTTTTAATATAAAGACATTCTGAACCAGAAGTTGGCAAACTATGGCTCATGGGCCAAATCCAGTCCACCAGCCTATTTTTGTAAATAAAGTTTTATTGGAGCACAGTCATAACCATTTGTTTACAGAATATCTATGGCTGCTTTCACGGTAGAGTCCTGTGGCCTTCAAAGCCTAACATATTTACTCTCTGGCCCTTTAAGAAAACACCTAACTGGTCCCAGCTTTGGAGTAGTTAGATCCTCAAAATAAAAAAATTAAAAAAACTTTCGGTTGGACTTAACATGGGTTTCTCCCAAGCTAGCAAGGTAGTCTTATAAAAAGATTTTCAGTTAAATATTTAGGTCAGCCTTGGCTGGTGTGGCTCAGTGGATTGAGTGCCAGCCTGTGAGCCAAAGTATCGCCAGTTGGATTCCCAGTGAGGGCACATGCCTGGGTTGTGGGCCAGGTCCCTGACTGGGGGTATGTGAGAGGCAGTCCCACATTGCTGTTTCTCTCCCTCGCTTTCTTCCTCCCTTCCCCCATCTCTAAAAATAAATAAAATCTTCTTAAAAAAGTCCTAAGATTAAAAAAATAATAAAATAAATATTAAAGTCAAAGAGAATCAGTAGTTAACCATCCATAAACAGAACTCCTGAAGCATTTTGGTCAGTTGAGGTTCTGTTGTGCTTACTGAAATACAGAGGTGTAGAACCAGGCGAACTAGGAACTGACCAAAAGTCCACAGACAGGTCATCACAGCAGCTCTCACTCCGCACTTTGACTATTCTGTGTCTTTTCTCCATTCCAATCCTTTGTGATTTTTTCTTTTTTTAAATTTAAATATATTTTATTGATTATCTTATTACAGTTGTCCCTTTTCCTCCCCTTTATTTCCCTTTGCCCTGTACACCCCCTCCCACCTGCATTCCCCCCCTTTAGTTCATGTCCATGGATCATACATGTAAGTCCTTTGGCTTCTACATTTCCTACACTATTTTTAACCTCCCCCTGTCTATTTTGTACCTACCATTTATGCTTCTTATTCCCTGTACCTTTTCCCCCATTCTCCCTGCACCCCCACACCACTGATAACCCTTCATGTGATCTCCATTTTGGTTCTAGTTGTTAGTTTAGTGTTTTGTTTTTTTTTTCTTTTTAGATTCAGTTGTTGATAGTTGTGAGTTTATTGTCATTTTACTGTTCGTAGTTTTGATCTTCTTTTTCTTAGATAAGACCCTTTAACATTTCTTGCAATAAGGGCTTGGTGATGATGAACTCCTTTAACTTGACCTTATCTGGGAAGTACTTTATTTGCCCTTCCATTCAAAGTGATAGCTTTCCTTGATAGAGGAATCTTAGATATAGGTCCTTGCCTCTTATGACTTGGGATACTCCTTTCCAGCTCCTTCTTATCTGTAAGGTTTCTTTTGAGAAATCAGCTGACAGTCTTATGGAAACTCCTTTGCAGGTAACTGTCTCCTTTTCTCTTGCTGCATTTAAGATTCTCTCCTTCTCTTTAACCTTGGGTAATGTAATTATGATGTGCCTTGGTGTGTGCTTCCTTGGATTAAACTTTTCTGGGACTCTCTGAGCTTTCTGGACTTCCTGGAAGTCTTTGTTTTGTTAGATTGGGGGTGTTCTCCTTCATTACATTTTCAAATAAGTTTTCAGTGTCTTGATCTTATTCTCCTTCTGGCACCCCTATGAGTTGGATGTTGGAATAGCTAAAGTTGTCCTTAAGGTTCCAAAGCCTCTCCTCATTTTTGTTTGAATTTTTGTTTCTTCATTCTGCTCTGGTTGAATGTTTATTTCTTCCTTCTTCTCCTTACTGTTGATTTGAGTCCCAGTTTCCATCCTGTCACTGTTGGTTCCCTGTACATTTTTCTTTATTTCACTTAGCATAGCCTTCATTTTTTCCTCTATTTTGTGACCATAATCAACCATTTCTTTGAGCATCCTGATTACCAGTGTTTTGAACTGTGCATCTGATAGGTTGGCTGTCTCTTCATCACCTAGTTGTATTTTTTCTGGAGCTTTGATCTGTTCTTTCATTTGGGCCTTTTTTTTTTTTGTCTTAGTGTGCCTGTTACTTAGTAAGGGGCAGAACCTTAGGTGTTCACCAAAGCAGGGAAACCCTGATTGCTGAGTTGTGGTGCAGTGTGTGGGGGAGGGGTCTGAGAGGGAGCAATGGTGCTTGCTCCACTCTCTGCGGGTTTTCAGTCACTTCCCCCGCTACCCACAATCATTTGAGCTCTTCTGGTGCTCATTCCTGGGTGGGTGGGCTTGTGTACCTTCTAGGACCCTGTAGTTCTTTCCAACAACCTCTCCTGTGAGACTGGGAGTTTCTCCCGCTGCCACCTCAACCTCCACAGGTGTTTTCAGTCAGAGGCTTTGATGCTTTATTTCCCCAGGTTGGAACTCTGGGTCCCGTAGTCTGTCTCGTTCCCCAGTTGTTCCTCCCAGTTTATCTGCATGCGAATGTGGGACTGCTCTGTCTGGCCAGCTGCTGCCTCAGTGGGTCAGCCAGCTGATGCCTTGCTACGAGTCCTCTCTGCCCGGCTGCCTCTCTCCACCCCTCCTACCAGTCTGGATGAATGTTTCTTCTTTAACTCCTTGGTTGTCAGACTTCCATACTCTTCGATTTTCTGTCAGTTCTGGTTGTTTTTTATTTTTAGATTTGTTGTTGTCCTTTTGGTTGTGCGAGTAGGCAAAGTGTGTCTACATATACCTCCGTCTTGGTCGGAAGCCCCACAATTTCCTTTTTAAGATGCTTACTTTGTCTTGTTAAGAGAAGTTTATAATACTGCTAAAGATAGTTCAGATCTCCTGTGGTTGTCATAAAATCAACATTTGGAAATCAATGATCTGGGGAATAAATCCATTAAGGGACTTGGTCTTGGTTTCCCTCAGTCAACCATCTATCTAACTATTCTTTTAAACAAAGAAGGATGATTGATATGCTTATGTTTTAGGTTTCTTTTTTATAAAATGCAGTCACTGTAGTAAAAACAACTGCAAATTAATAATGAGTAATAGATAATAATGTAGAAATATATGTCCATAAAAGGCATGACCATGTATGTATCATATGCTCTGTGAATAACTGCTACTATGTATCATGTGTTTACAGACATTAACAAGTTACTTTTATTCATAAGCACTCAACTTTTTAAAAGAAAAAATGTACTGTTCTTTTTTTCATTTCTTTTTTTAAATCCTCACCTGAAGATGTTTATTGATTTGAGAGAGAGAAGAGGGAGGGAAGGTGAGAGGGGGAGACAGAGAGAGAGAGAAATATTGATGTGAGAGAGAAATATCAATTCATTGCCTCCTGTACGTGCCCGGATGGAAGACAGAACCTGCAATCTAGGTATGTGCCCTGACTAGGAATTAAACCAACAGCCTTTTCGTGTATGGGATGATGCTCCAACCAACGGAGCCACCTGCCAGGGCTATTCCTTTTTTTGTTGGTGTTTAAATTAAAAGAGAAGTTGCTATATAAATAAATCTCACAAATTTCACATGTATCTGAGAACTTTTCCACTCATGGTTTCTCCAAATTTCAAATTCTTTGTCTGACTCTTTCAGTTACATATCTCTGAGTGTATATAAATAAAGTTTTCTGTTTGCCACAGATGTGGAAATCGTGACACTTTTCTGTTGGAAACACAGATTTATATGTTCTCTATTTAGGAAATAAAGTCTGTATTTACTGTCAATCAAAATGTCATATACAAAGTATTTTGCTTTTGTTGCTAAGTTTCTTTGAAAGGCTGGTCAAGGCTCTGATGGCTTAAAACTGTTAACTATATAAAGTAAACTAGGGGAAAATACTAAGACATTTTTTAATTACTTTGAAGTAGCTTGTGAATTAGGATATTAGAGTTTCTTTTCAAACATATTGTTTATTAGTAATAAAATCTCTTCAATGTAAGGTCATTCTACCAACCAGAACATTTAAAGTAAGCCTATTACTAAAGCTAACAGTAAGATTTCTAATTTTTTTTATTACTTTAGAAGATAATGTAACAGGAATACCTACTATTAATCACCTGGATAATTAAAGCATTTTGCTAATTATGTTTTATTTTTGTATCAGCAGGCTAGTTAATCAAGCCACAAATACAAACTTGCTGACCTTTAAAATTATAAATAACAAAATATATTGTAAATAAAATTATATATTGCAAATTTAAAAAACATTTTGCATGATCATTAAGAGTGAACAAAAAGAGAGCTCACTTAGTTTCAGCAGCTAGAACAACCAGATGGTTCAAATTAACTTGACTTGATTTTCTCACTTTGACAACTGTGGCACATAATATTGAGCTTTTTGTTTTCTTGCAGTGTGACTTTTTCATTCTCAGAATGAGTGTAGAATGAGCGTCTTAGGTTCCGACAGTTAGGGTGTGAGAGACTTCCCAGAGTCTTGGTCCCTGAGGGAAAAGCCCACTCCAGGATTGTACTTGGTGGAAGTTCTCTGCCATCTGGAGTTGGCAGGTAAGGTCAAGTGTCTGCTGGTTCACAAGTGGGGCCTGTTTACTTTTGACTCTCCCATGGATGCCACTGGTTTTGGAGGAGGAGGTAAATTTAAGAGTTCCAGTCTTTTTATGAGGATATTTTTCTTACGTCAGCTTATCTTTATGTGCCATTAGGTAAATCTGGACAATATAGTGACTACTGCTTTCATAATCAACTGAAGAAGTAAAGTTTGGCTAAGTAAACCTGCCTCATTGTTACCAGTTTACTAGCAGTGAGTCACATGCAGTGATTAGCTTCATCCCCTGGATACCTTGAGTCTGAGGAAGAAATCGTAGTTCATGTTGGCAGTGTTACTTCTTCCTTCTCTTCCCCTCTCCCGCTCCGTGTAGTTTTCACCCCCTTCCTCTTCCCCCCACACATCGCTCCCTCCTCTCCCTTCCTCCCTGGCCCATCTCGCCCTCCTCCTTCTTCTCTTCCCTCTTCTTCAGTGTTTAAGAACGGTGACTTTTCCTCGGTTCTGTATGAAGGATTCTCTCTTTGCAGGAGGTATTTTCCTTTTCGTTCTCATTCCGTCTCTGACTCCTAAATCGTGCTCTGTTCCGTGTGATAATGTAACTGTGCTGCCTGCTCTGGGACCAGGGAGCCTTCTAGAGAGACTTCGTCCGTGCTTTCTTCCTTCAGGAGCTCTTCCGCTACTGGCCTTCCTGTTTCCTCTTGAATTCCAAGAGAGCTTAAGAAATACCACTAAGAGACTGGTGCATGTCATGTGCTTAATTTATTTTGAATTTCTTTCTTAGTTAAGAGAAACTTTTTATAATTGCCCAACTGAAGGAATTAGAGTAGTTTGGCAATTATCATCATCGTCGTCATCACCACAATAGTAAAAAATATGCCCATGAGCTGTTTTTGTTGCATTTGACATAGTGATTTAATACCCTGAAGGTACTTTTAGAGGCATTCTAACTTTTTCACTTACACTTTTTTATGTGTATATAAAAATATACCTATACTTTTATCTTTCTAGTTTTTTAATTTAAAAATGTATATTTTTAGCCCTGGCTTGTGTGGCTCAGTGGATTGAGCACTGGCCTGTGAATCAAAGGGTCACTGGTTCAATGTGACCAGTCAGGGCACATGCCTGGGTTGCGGGCCAGGTCCCCGGTTGAGGGCGTGTGAGAGATACCCACACATTGATGTTTCTCTCCCTCTCTTTCTTTAAGAATAAATAAATAAGTGAAATATTAAAAAATAAAAATGTATATTTTAATAACATTGTATAGCTAGTATTCCATTTTTGAAAGAGCGTTTGGGAAATACACAGTTAGCCTCTACCTATATGTATTCTATGCAAGTGCCCTCAGAATTTCTAAGATAGAAGGAATGTAAAGATCAGTCCATCCCACTTATTTTGTCAATGAAGAAACTGATGCGGTTGAGTTGTCTGGGGTCACAAAACTGACAGGTATCAACACTGAGACTAGAAATAATCCTAGGGAATGGCAGAGTGACACAAACATTCAAGTTTGTAGAATTAGCACATAAATGAATTTTGGAGGTGAAACTGGACCAATTCTACCCCCTTTAGACAGACTTGGTTACTAATACCATGGGCCAAACCAAATGAAGTTGGAAATCTATCTCAGTTGCTCTTACCTTTTCTAAAAGATAATATTTATTTTGATTAAAGGCAGTATTTTTCAGATGTTTAGCAGAAATAGTCATAATAAAGCATTCGTTTTATAATATTAAAATATAAATGTGGTATGAAACAAAAAACTTGAGTATCACCAAGAAGTTATCAATGAAGAGAAATAGAATTATTACAAAATACATTGAAAATCATGTGGCAATAAGAAGTTACCAAATACTTTAAATGTACCCATAATTTACAGTTTAAAACTACTGCAAATAGAGAGTGCACTACTATTGTTTAGATATTGAACCATTTTTAGACGACACATTTCTCTAAATATGGGCTTCATAAGAAATCATATATGTCAGTCTAAACCCAGTATTCACCTGAAAGAATCTTGATGTTTTAAGGTTCATGAATTTGTGGTTTTGAATTTTAGACTTAAGCTTTTTTCTAGCTACCAAATGTTTTGCTTCTTAAAATCTTTAACTATATTTATTATTATCAATTAATCTTTATAATTTTAAAACTATAATTTATGAAAAGTCATAGTAAAATTTTGGATAATTTTCCCCATTTTTTTCTACAGGTTTTTCTTTATTCATTGCTTTAAAGATAAGATTAATGCACTGGAGGATAGCGGTTCTCAACAGGGGGTTCGAGCAATGACGACGGGGAGGGTGTCATTTTGCCCCCAGAGGACAAGTGAGAATATCAGGAGATACTTTTACTTCTAATTATCACAACTGGAGATGCGGGGTGGTGCAGCCAGGGTTGCTCCTGCACATCCTATAATGCACAGAAGATCCCGACAGCAGAGTTACCCAGCCCGAAATGCCAGTAGTGCTGAGGGTGAACACACTGCCGTAGGTAGATTCCTCAAACGTTCTCACCAAATCTAGATGAATGTAATTTCTAAGACTAGGATCTTCTCTTTCTTTACATATCACTTATACTTTGTAGTAAATCCTTCATGGAGCTTTAGCAAACATTTACCTAAACACAGGAGAAAAGCACTCTGATTTAAATACCTCCATGTGAACCTATTTAGGCCTTAAATATTCTGATCACTCGATCCCAAGTTG
>PVKM010032262.1:0-16493 GCA_004027735.1 Carollia perspicillata
TTAGGTCTCTTTTGAGAAATCAGCTGATAGCCTTATGGGAACTCCTTTGTAGGTAACTGTCTCCTTTCTTCTTGCTTCTTTTGGGATTCACTCTTTATATTTAATCTTGGGTTTAGACTTAATGATGATATGTCTTGGTGTATTCCTCTTTGGGTCCAACTTTTTTGGGACTCTCTGGGCTTCCTGGACTTCCTGGAAGTCTATTTCCTTTGCCAGATTCAGGAAGTTTTTCTTCATTATTTGTTCAAATAAGTTTTTAATTTCTTGGTATTCCTTTTCTCCTTCTAGCACCACTATAATTCCAGTACTGGAACATTTCAGGTTGTACCAGGGGTCTATAAGAGTTGCTTCACTTTTTTGAATTCTTGTTTCTTCATTTCAATTGATGTTTATTTTTCCCTTTTGTTCCAAATTGTTCCTTTGAGTCCTGGTTTCCTTCCTATCACTGTTGGTTCCCTGAGCATTCTGCTTTATTTGACTTTGGGAACCCTTCATTTGTTTTTTCATTTTTCAACCAAGCTTAATCAGATCTGTGAGCATTTTGATTACCAGGGCTTTAAATTCTCCATCAGATAGGATAGCGATCTCCTCCTCTTCACTTAGCTCTCTTTCTGAGGCTTTACTCTGTTCTTTCATTTTGGCATATTTCTTTGTCTTGGCACAGCTGATAGGTTGTAAGAGGGGAGGGCCTTAGGAATTCACCAGGGCAGAGCGGCCCTCTTTGCTGCTGCAGTGCTGCCTGTCAGGGAGGGGCCAGAGAGGGAACAGAGTGGCTCACCTGCTGGTCTCCAGCACGCTTTTCGACAGACTCTTGTGTGAGACTGGGAGCTTCTCCTACCACTGCAACTGCCATAGCCACAGCCACCTCTGAGTCCCCTTAAGTCAGCCCCTCCAGCACAGCCCGTGGAGCTCAGCAGCCAGCCCCAGCCCCAAGGTCCTCTGCATCACCCTGTTTTCCTGAGTCTGCCAGCTTGGTCCACCGCCTTACTGGCCTGGTTCTTCTGGTTGATTTATTCTTTAATTCCTTTGTTGTTGGAGTTCCATGCAGTTTGATTTTCTGGTGCTTTGGGTTGTGTATTGATTTCAGATCGGTTGTTATCCTCCTTTTGATTGTGTGAGGAAGCAAAGTATCTCTACCTATGCCTACATCTTGGCAGGAACTCCCCACAGGTATTTCTGATTTGTTTGGGTGACTGTCCTCAATCTGCCAGGGCTCACTCACAGCTGTGTGGCTTCTGCCCCTCTCTGCCCCTCTTCCCTCAATAGAAAGCTGCCAGTTGGGTTCCTTGACCCCTGCAAATGCCTTTGCTTCAGAGCCAAGCTTCCTCTGCCCCAACAGTGACCTTAGGAAAACTCAAATTGCTTCCTTGTAAGAAAATGCCCACTTTGGGGACCTCAAGCCAGTACTTTCACCCATGGCCCTTACTGGAGACATCACTGAGCTCTTAGGCTCTCCAGGAATCATTTATGTAGTGAGGGGGGTAACTGGCAATAACCATGACTAAGGGCACAAGACAGAACTCTAGTTAGTGAGGACTTCTTGTGAACTTTCCTTATTCCCTTTTGTTTGGGGTTCAGAAACATCCTCCCACTGAAAAGACCTGTGGAGCATAGAATTCTGTGTCTTCCCTTGCCTTTGTTGGTTGAGATGCTCGGAAAATCCCGTTTGCTCAAAGCAGAAGTAATCACAAGCACCAGTGTACTACCTCAGCCCCTCACCTTTCGTTTGAAGCCTCATAAGGATTCAGCAGCTCTGGCTGGATCTGAAGTTGAAACAGAAGCTGAAGCTGGTTTGAGTTGTCAAGGAAGGGCACCCTTCTGCAGAAAAGATCTAAAATAGGGGAAACTAAACTCCATTCATATTTTCTATTTTTGCCATTTTTCCCTATGTAGTTCATTGAATAAATGACCTTAATGCCTTGAATTAGATGAAGTTTTTACAAATAGAAATGGATATTTTTTAAATGAGCAGGCCTGAATGTGTATGTATAAGTCTCTGCTTTTCTGACAGAACAATAGACTCATGAAAGAGGTGCTGGTATTGTACAAATCATTCAGCCCTGTTTTCCTGAAATTACATTTGGAATTTGCAGTGCATTCTTTGAATACTCTCAATTGTGAAAAATATTTATATTATTGACTTTAAGAACAGTGCCTAAAAGTCCATTGAAACCTAGTTTAGTGATTAAACTGAGAAATATCATTTGGGGCTTATAATAACCTGTGACTACAGAATAAGGTATTTCTCTTGTTGTCTATAAAGTGACTCTGGAGGTGATGGCTGTCTTCTGAGCACATGAAGGCTTTGGATGAGAGGGAGCCTGTCCTGTGCGGAGGCAACCTGAGATTGGGTTTGATTAGCTGTGAAAGAGCTTTCTTTCTTTTCCATCCTCACTTTAAAATGCCACTCCCTTTTTGATCCTTGCTGAACACTTATCCTTCACATTTTTATTTAGTGAGTGACAACGTGTCTAAACCCCAAGAGAAACTGGAGAAGAATTTAAACTAGTCCTTGCCTATGTGTCCTCCACAGAAAGGTACATTTTATATTTGCTTTTACTCAAAGAAGCCTAGCTTTCTCACTGTGGTAAGATAAAAGGATTAGAAAATAAAATCAAAACAGGGTCCACTTCTTCCAGGCTGTCCCTTCCATGCATTTTATTTTTCCTCCTTTCAAAGGTGTGACCCTGTCTACCTAATTAAATCTCAGGGTGTGAACTCCTGCTGGTCCCAATTTGCCAATTTTCAACACAAGTGCGCCTTTATCAATAGTTTTCTGGGGATCTTCAGTTACTTCAGATTAACATACTAATCAGCCACTTAGGCTACTTAAGGAAAATAGTTCTGATGGCTTCTTTTCCTCTTCTAATTACCAAGTCTCACAGTTTCTGGACTCCATCCCAAAGTCTCATTTTTTCCTTCAACTTGATTCTTCACTTGCTTGCATTCACTTGCACTGGAATTCAGCCTCACTTCACTGTTTGAAGTTCTCTGTTGCTAAGAAATGCTGTTTTGCATCAAACCCAAGTGTGAACTAACACTAATTAAGACCTTTATGTACCTTTGCAAATAGCCAATGTACTTATTCCCAGGCCCAAGAGGAATGAATTCTTTTCACTTATTTTAACAGCAACTTGAAGGCCCATTGGTGGTTGGGCATAAAAAGAAGGGAGAAGCCGCTTGTCAGGGTGAGCTTGTTAGTGTATTTGTCAGTGCACCATGACTGGTTTTCTTCTAAGACAGCACAACATTTATGTTTCCCTTTCCTGGGCAGGAAAATGCCACTTTTAAATGAGAACAAATAACTAAGCTAAATGGAACCTTTCGTCATCTATTTTAAGCTGCTGTTTTCTGGGAGAAAAAGCTGAGGTTTAGGGAAATTGAATCCTTTGACCTAAATCAGAGTTTAGCAGAGGCCAACCTGGGGCTAGAGTGCAGTTAGTTCTTCTAACTTCCAATTACTAAATCCTGGATGCTGCCTCTGTAAAAATAGAATGTGTGTCGAATACATTGTGATCAATAACAGAACTATGGGCACACATTCAATAGGGCATTTCCCCTAATCATTCTCCAACTTCATCTTTTGTTAACAAATAGCTTAAATGTTTTAAAATAGGTTCTCTCTGAGTTCCTCCCTGATACTTTAAGCCCTCTGAGGACCCAACTGGTATCCATCTGCCTTGCAGCCATCCAAGGCTGGGCAGGTTCACACAGGATTCAGGCAGACAGAAGAAAATTCGAGGAGCCATCGGGATGTCTGACATGGCTTTATTCTAGGGTGGGGCATCTACACACACCACAAGCCACGTGTCACCGCAGGAAGTCTGGACTCCTTTATACACTAAATGCACACAAAGCCGGCAGAGTGCCAAGATGTTATATAACAGAGTTTGATTCTGCACGTGGGGGCCAAATCAAGATTATATGAATACTGCTAAGTCATAGTTGCCCAAACATTTGGGAGAGGGAACCTGACTTCATTTTACCATACCTTCATACTTTGTACCATGTAGGGGCTCAGTAAATGGTAAATAAAGGGATGAATAAAACAAGGCAAAACCCAGCTATCCCACTAAGAACCACGTTGAATCTCTTGTTAGTGCCAGTTAGTGTAGTTAACCAGCCAGCGGTAGAAGCAAGTTCCAATCTTTCACTTCCATTATTTTGATGAAGTTGACTTATTATTATTTTTTAATTATTGATTTGAGAAAGAGAGAAAGAAACATTGATTTTTGTTGTTCCACTTAATTATGCACTCACTGTTTTCTTCTTATATGTGCCCTGACCAGGGATCAAATCCATAACCTTGGTGTATGGAGATGACACTCTAACCAACTGAGCTACTGAGCCAGGACCAAGTTGACTTATTCTTATGAAATCAATACACTATATACAGCAACCTAAAATCCAAAATAAAAATGTTACCTATTTGAAGTTTCATTTTATCTCCAGAATGTTATTACTATTTGAGTTCTCAAAAGGGAGAGAATACTTCTGGAAAAACTAGCCTCTTTTAAACTCTACGCTGCTTGAAATTCCTCAGCCTTTTTCAAAACATCTCAGTGTTTTTTTCAATGAACCTCTGATCTAAGCACTCAGAGTTTAGGAAGAGCTGACTTACATTTCCAGGGAATCTTTTCACAAACATGTAAGCACCCCACACAAACAAGGCAGTAACCAACCCAGGCTCCCAGGACGTGACACTAATTCAAGGCTGCACAGGTTGGTGGCTTCTGTGGCAGTTTGTCATGGCTGTGTGGACTTGTCCAGGGGCTGTGGGGCTGAGTGGAGGCTGAGTGTGAGGCTGAGTGTGAGGCTGAGTGAAGTTCCTCTTCCTTTCTGACAATGTAACTAAAATGCTAGACCAACACCCGTAAAAGACTTTTGTAAAGTTAAAAATGGTGCAAATACTCATTATTATATTCCTCTACTAAATTGTACCACAGGTCCAATGATTGAATGTCAAGGAGATGACTACTGGTAGAGAGGGTAGCATTTCCCCTGAAGGGATTGGGGTCATTTGCTGAGAAGGGTGGGCATTGGACTTTTCTTTGAGGCAAGTGAACACAAACTTGGGGGAGTCAGCCTCATGCTTTGGGCTTCTTACATCATCAGTCTTATGCAGGTGTCCCTCCCATCTCTTCTTGATCCCTTAGGATGTCACTTGTTTATTATGTTTAAAACATGTGATCATTAGGTGGTGCTTATAAGTAGAATAAAATATTTCCACTGCTTTTTTTGAATACTACCTAAGCCCTTTTGACCTATCTTAAAAAATAATAGCCATTTGATAAAATACGTTTGGCCCAGGTAACTGAGGACAGGACTCACTGCTTAGTGGGGCCCACATACCTCCTCCATAATTGCCTCTGACCAGCAGATGTTGATTCCCATGGTGACTTCCTGTCTTCTACACCTGCAGATGGAAACTATGGGGTTAATCCAGACTTAAAATTCTTTAGAACATCACTTTATCAGCCAGCAATGCTCAGAGATTTTAAGGTGGTCATGATTTTATGTGGGGTGCTGGGGTTGTTTTCTCAGCAAAAATGACACAGTTGCTGCCAAGGGTTCCCCACAGACACATTTTTGTTACTGTGACACAGTGGAAAACTCCTAACAATGCAAAGTAAGGGGGTCGTACATGGCTTGTCCACTTTAGGCCAGGAGCTCTTTACTTGGAGTTTGTGGACACTGAAATTATATAATTATGTGCATTTATCTGGATAGAAGGTACACATCTTTCATTAGACTTTGAAATGATGCCAAGACTTCTCAAAAGATAAAGAGTTCCTGAAATGGGGACACATTTTATATCAATGTACAAAGGTGTGTCATTAAAAATTGGCACTTAGCTACAAAATCTTAAATATGCACATTAAAAAATGTGAATAATTTTAAAAGTAAATGTAATACCTTTTATATTTAGAACTTAAGAGGTTTGTAAGTAATTAATTCCAGGTATTAAAGTGCTCCGAACCAGGCACTCCCATTCCCTGAACAGTTTAGTATGCATGATCGCCTTACTGGGATCTAAAATGTGGATTCTAATTCACTCAAAACACACCCATTGAATCTATGCCATGTGCCATATACTGTGACAAGACAACTGTCCCAAAACTATATTTAGGGACTGATAAGGAATTCACAATCCAGTTAGCAGAAGACAACAATGCTGCCTGCTTTGAGAAAAGTACATGTATGTAGATGACTTCTGAGCTAGATAGGGGTTCAAAGAAATTGTTGAACAGGCAGTTCTTGAAGTATACCCAGGATGAGCTTCAGGAGTTAGCTAGGCGACAGGGACAGTGAATGGGGAGGCATGGAGGCAGCAGGAGCAATTGCGTGAGCCCTCTCAGACTTCAGTGGTACGTAGGTATTTCTTGGAGTGTGATAAATTGCAGATTCTGAATCTGTGGATCTGGGTGGGACTGAGAATCTGCATTTTCAAGAAGCTGCTAGGTGATACACAGTTGGCTGACCCCAATTTGAAAAGGGAAAGAGGTTTACCAGAACATTGGGGACCAACACATAGCTCAGGTGGCTGGGGCTCAGAGAGGGGCTCAGGCCTGAAGTCTGAAGAGTCCCTCTCTCTCTGAAGTATCAAACATACAGAAAAGTACAGAGAGTAATATAAACATGTATCATCCAGATTTTACAAATGTTGACATATCTGCTTCACGTTTTTTAAAGATATGGTAGAAACTCCTGCATGCTTTTCCCACCCTCTCCTCAACAGCACTCTTGGACCTGGTGTCTATTCATTCCAACATGTTTTTATAGTTTCACAAGTGTGTGTAAATAATCAATATTTAGTGGTGCTTTGTATTTTGTGTAAATACAAAGTTTTCTGCAGCTAACATCTTTTCTCAATTCTATGTTTTCAAAGTTCGTACTGGCTGATATTTGGAGACATAGTACACGTATTTTTAGCTGCTGTTTCTGTGGTATTCCTATGGATTTACTACAGTGTATTCATCCATTTCCCTATTGATAAATATTTAGATTGTTTCCTATTGTTCATTCTTAAAAACAGTGATTCAGAAGGATTTTTATGTATACTAGATACTAATCCTCTCTCACCTGCCAGCATTGCAAATATGTTGGTGGCATGTTTTGTTATTAGTATTGGTTTTAACTTTGTTTACTGTGCCTGTCGTTACATGAAAGCATTACATTTTAATGTAGTCAATTTGTCCATTTTTTTTCTATTGTTCGTTGTGCTTTCTTACATTTTGTTTAAGGAATCATAAAAGTGTGTTCTTTAACTCGGGGTTTTGCAAAAAATTGGAATCGTTTTAGAAGAGTTAACACAGCATTGTGGGTGAACCCCACTGCAGTTTTCTTAACTCTTAGTGCAATGATATCTTTTTACAGTAGTACTGCTTAGATATGGTTTTGTAGGATCTCTGTTTCTCTAAAGGACTGGTAAATTCTTGATAGAAATTAAGGCAAGTCTTGGTGCTGTCCACTTTATTTCTTAATCTTCTTTTGGTTCTTAAGTGTGTTGCCCACTTCTGGGGTTTTTGGCTGCAAGGTGGGAGGGCTCCCTAACTCCCACAAAATCTTCTCAGCAGTTCACAGTGACACTGAACTCACTCCCAAGAATACGAATATCTCCTGGTCATGGGTCCCTTCTCTCGGATCTGGTGCAATGGTTCTCGACAATCCTGTGTCAGCTTTTTGTGTGTATACTCCCTATTTGTGCACTTTTGGAGCAGACTCTAATCATCCCCAAAATTAGGCAGAGCCCTTTGTGAATTTCCATAGCATCACTCTTCTTTGTGTAGTCTTTTTTTTGAGATTTGCCCTCACTTGTGTTAGTAATTGCCTCCAGAGTCTTTGTTCATGAAGAAACTGAAGGGAACCAAAGTTTTGACACCCTTATGCTGCATTTTTGGGATATCGATATTATTTATTAAGAAACAAGATTGAATAACAACCTTTACCTTTCCTTTGTTTCTTGCCCAAGAGATTCAGACAGAGAAACTGGCTTTGGGAAGGAGATCTTAGGATGTCAACTTAGCCTAATTTGAATTAAGTATGGTAAACAGCAAGGCTTCGGGCAGGGGCAGATAGCTAGATACCCGCCTTGGCCCACTGTTTCTGATTTGCCTGGCAAAACGCTCCTGCCACGTGGGTTCCACCCTTCCTCATCTCACTTCTCAAATCTAAGACCTCCTTTGTTCAAAATTGTTAAAAATATCCAGTGTTGGCTCACCATCTTTGGAATTTTCATGTTTATGTGAATTTCCCATGTACATATGTTAAAATTTTGATTTTTCTCCTGTTAATCTCCCTGTTAATTTGATTATTAGCCCAGGTAGAGGAACCTAGAAGGTGGAAGGAAAACTATTTTATTTTTAGCCCCCACAAAACTTTACAAGACATTTTGAACACTTGTGTACTGAACTAAATATTTGGGGGATAGAGTAAATATAGTGTGATTTCTTTTAGGTCACCTGTCCTTTGAGGTAAGTGGTCTACCTTCTTATTTTCATTGGTACCCTATTCCTGGGGTCTTGGACCCTGCTCTTCTTTCCTTCCATCAGAGGTCATTGCTCTCCCCAACAGGATCAGCTAACCCTGTCACTGGCCTGACCTCCCAGACTAAGTTTCTGACTTCTGTGAGGTTCAAATGCTCCCATCCACAGGGACCAACATTTCGGTAACTCTATCTACCAGACCATCACACCTCACGTGCCTCTTATCCTTTCTTATTACCCAACACAGAAGCCCTCTTTATCATCTATTATTTCTTACCTTCTCAGCCTTAGGGTTAGCAAGATTAAAATGTGGGGCATGAATATGTTGCTTTGATTATTGAACATGTTAGGTATGAAGTTTATTTATAAATTGATTATGATTCGAGTTTTGTAATCTATGTATTTGCAACATTATGTCCTTCTGGTGGTTCAACCACATCACAAAACTATTGATTGAAGTGAAAATATTTCCCTCTCTGGAAACCTGGAAACTTCTCCCCTGACCCAGACAACCAGCTCTTCTACTGTTATTCCCAGCCCGTCAAATACGGACACCTCTGTACGCCCAACTCCTCACTGTGTGTTCCCTATACTTTCTTGCTGTAACAAGTCTGACTCTGCTGAGGATATCGGGCTGTCCCTTTCCCAGCAGCCCTCATCAATGGCTGCTCTATATTTTCCTCAGACCTTGGGATCAGCACTAGCAGTTGTCTACTCCTAGTCACTTCTACTCATTTGAGACACACATTGTCTGGCTACTCCATATTCTATCCTCTGATGTGCTGTCATCTAACACCTTCTGGTTGGTCCCTCTCATTTGTGCTTTAACTACTTGAGCAAGTGCTCTTTGTCTTCACCACTCTGAGTCCCACCACAGTTCTGGTGACTTCAAGGATTATATGGCTGACCCAGCTCTAGAATTCTGACTTCTCGGTTCCTTGAGTTCCTCAACTCCAGTGACCTTCACCACCACCCCCATTACAGAGCTATCTCTCCCACGGCAACAACTGTATTACTCAGCTCAGGCTGCCAGAACTATTTATATACATAGGGACTGCCCCCTATCACCTCATTTAACCTTAATTAACTCTTACCAACTCTATTTCCAGATATAGTCATATTGGGAGTTAGGGCTTTAACATATGAATTTGGAAGACACAATTCAGTTCATAACAATGACCTGACTTCATTGTTACCCTAAATGGCATCAACTCTGAGGTTGATTATTCTATCTTGAATACAGCTTTGCTTCCAGATTCCTAACTTGGGTACTTAGGTACTGCCTTTAGGAGGCAGTTAGACGGGCATGAGCAGAGCAAGGACGGTGGGCCAGGTACAGGTGATCACCAGGGCAGAAAGTCCTGGGCACCTAGAAATGAGCAAAACTAGGAAAACAAAGACTTTGCCCCTGACTTTTCCTATTATTGATCATTCAGTTTAGACCTTCCCCTGACCTTTCCTCTCCTAACATGTTGCTAGTTATGCAGTAGACTTTCTTGGAGGAGGAACAAGGGGCTGAAGTGTGGCCTCATGGGACTTCCATTTGGGCCCTTGCACAACCACGCCCTTAAGCAGTAACTTGGCTAGGGATAACATCTAGGCCTCAGTTGTGTTTCAACTCTAGGCCCAGAAAAGCAGCAAAACCAGACAAGCCATGCCAGACTGACATGTGGACCAGCTGCATTAACTAATGGCCCTCCCCCACTCTACCACCACCCTGATGCTAGTCAATCAGTGGAGACCACAACCCTTAAAGGACACACTTGGAAAGCTGATGAGTATTCCACTGAGACCCTCACCGGGAACCTCCATTAAAGTATTTACTCTTAAAAGCCCTCAGGACAGAGGACCTGGTGCAGTTCTCTCTGTGTAGCTCACCAGTGCCTTTCCCCACCCCTTTCCCCAGACATGTTTTCCTTGCCTCTGTTTTTCACCAAAGCTCCAAGGGCCCTTCTTTTGCCTCTGTAACTTGTTTGCTGAGCCCATAGCTTCTACACCTCACTGCTTCTACCTTTGTTACTTTTTAAGTAAAGTTTTTTTAATATATTTTATTGATCATGCTATTACAGTTGCCCCAATTTTTCTCCCTTTGTCCCCCTCCAGCAATGTCCCCCTTAGTTCATGCCCATGGGTCATGCATATAAGTTCTTTGGCTTCTCCATTTCCTATGCTGTTCTTCATAGGCCCTTGTCTATTCTGTACCTACCAATTATGATTCTTAATCCCTGCACATTTCCCCCCATTCTCCCCCTTACCCCTCTCAGCTGATAATTCCCCAAATGATCTCCATATCTATGATCCTCTGCTTGTTTGCTTAGTTTTTTTTTTTTTAGATTCAGTTGTTGATAGTTGTGAATTTGTTACCATTTTACTGTTCATAGTTTTGATCTTTTTAAAAAATAAGTCCCTTTAACATTCCCTGTAATACTGGCTTGGTGATGATGAACTCCTTTACCTTTACCTTGTCTGGGAAGCACTTTATCTGCCCTTGCATTCCAAATGATAACTTTGCTGAATACAGTAATCTCAGCTGTAGGTCCATGCTTTTCATCACTTTGAATACTTCTTGCCAGTGTCTTCTAGCCTGAACAGTTTCTTTTGAGAACTCAGATGACAGTCTTAATGGAGCTCCTTTGTAGGTAACTCTCTGCTTTTCTATGGCTACTTTTAAGATTCTCTGTTTATCTTTAACCTTTGGCATTTTAACTATGATGTGTCTTAGAGTGGTCCTCTTTGCTTCTAACTTGTTTAGGATTCCCTGTGCTTCCTGGACTTGTATGTCTATTTCTGTCACCAAATTAGGGAAGTTCTCTTTTATCATTTTTTCAAATAAATTTTCAATTTCTTGCTTTTCCTCTTCTCTTTCTGGTATCCCTATTATTCGGATGTTGGTACCTTTGGAGATGTCCCAGAGGCTCCTAAAATCCTCACTTTTTTAAAAAAATTCTTTTTTCTTCTTAATATTTTGGTTGAATGCTTATTTCTTTTTTATATTCCAAATCATTGATTTGATCCCAGCCTTATCCCCTCTGCTGCTTGTTCCCAGTGATTTTTTCTTTATTTCACTTAATGTAAATTTTATTTCTTCCTGGGTCTTTTTAATTTTGTTGCTGTACTCAATGAGTTCTTTGAGCATCCTGATCACCAGTGCTTTGAACTCATCAGATAGGATGGTTATCTTTGTTTCATTGAGTTCTTTTTCTGTTCTTTCATTTGGGCCATATTTCTTTGTCTCCTCAATTTGGCAGCCTTCCTGTGTTTGTTTCTGTGTATTAGATAGAGATGATTTGACTCCCTGTCTTATTAGTGTGGGCTATTGTAAAAAAAAAAGCACCTGTAAACTGGATGCGGCAGAGTTTTAGGTGATTGCCAGGGCAGGGCTACCGCTTCACCTCTTTGTGGTTCTGTGTGGGGTGAGGGTTCAGAGAGGGCACAGTGCTGCTGTCTGACTTCTGGAGGTTTGCCTGGCACATGTGCTGTGTGACTGGCACACTTCCAGCTATTGCCCTGGTGCTGAACCCCAGATGGGATATGTCTGCATACATTTTAAGTCCATGTGGGCCCCTTAAGTGGAGTCTCCTGAAAATCCAGAAGTTTCTTCTGCCACCCCATCCCCCACTGGTTTTATAGCCAGAAGTTATGGGGACTTATCTCCCTGGGTTGTGCTGTCTGGCCTAGGGTTGGCATCACTTGCTCCCAATGTATTCCTCCCAATTTTTATCCATCACACGTGAATGTAGGACCACTTCTCTGCCACTGCCACTTCTCCATGGCAAACCATGTCTCCGTGTCTCTCCACCCATCTCCACATCTCTGCCCCTCCTACCTGTTTGGATGAATGTGACTTCTTTAAATCTTTGGTGGTTGGACTTCCATACAGCTCAATTTTCTGACAGTTCTGGGTGTTATTTGTTTTGAGGTCTAGTTGTACTTCTTTCTGTAGTTGTGCAAGGAGGCAAAGTGTGTTCATCTATGCCTCCATCTTGACTGGAAGTCTCTAAACTTTCTCTTATAGTTTGAGCCTTGGCTCTGAATTCTTTCTTAGCCAGAACTCAAGCACTGAGGTTGCTGAACCAAGGTTGTAGAACTCAAATACCAAGGTTACTTAGCCAGAATTCAAGTAGTGAGGTTGCTGACTCCACTAATCTAATACCTGGTGCCATTTCGCCAACAATACTTCCACTATGCCTGTTTTCAACTCTACCAGGACGTTTAGTAGGTTAATTTTTCTTTTTTCCTTAAAGGTTTCATTTATTTTTAGAGAGAGGGTAAGTGATGGAGAAAGAGAGAGAGAAACATTGATGTGAGAGAGAAACATCAATCCTTTGCCTCTCTTATATACACCCTGACTGAGGACTGAACCTGCAACTCAGGCATGTGCCCTGACTGGGAATCAAACCAGTGACCTTTTGCTTTGTGGAATGGCACACAACCAACTGAGCCACACCAGTCAGGGCAATAGTTTAACTTTTGTATGCGTCTACTTTTCTTTTCCACCCTGCTTCCGCTGGCTTCGTTTCTCCCTTCTCTTACGTAAACTATGTGGCTCACCATTTTCACCATATCTGGCTAACATCCCAAACTCCATTGTTGTTCTAATATACCCTACCTTCCTCCATCCTCCCACCCCCAATTTTTATTCCTGGATTAGTCTTGCTCTCCCCTTTGTGCTCCTAAGCCTAGGCTGCAAGCCATGCTGGTAAAAGCATTTTATAGTGCAGGTGGTGTTAGTACAAGTCCATGGGCAGCAGAGCCATATACACAACCTTTGATATTTCCAAAGTCAATGCCTACTTTCATTCTTTATAGCATCTAATTTTGGCCTATTCTTCTCATCTCTGCACACCACTCCCCAAACATTCAATACTTGGAGCACAGCAGCCGCTGCACACATAATGAAAGCTCCTGCTGAAGTGGGACCTCTACATACCTCCTGCTGTCCTGGTTTACACTTGTTAGTGTAGGAAAAGCTTTTCTCTGGGTGTTTTAACACCCCTCTATCCTTTCAACAACAATTTTACAGTTTTCTGGCACCAACAAGATGTCCCACAATTCAACTCAATACTGGCACTAACCACTCACACACAGGGTTCTCACAAATTCTCAGAGGTTAAGGGGCTCAGTCTCAAAAGATTTTCCCCACTTCAGGTGCCACCACAAGTTCCAGGTCTCCAGGTGATCCATACTTCTATCCAAACTGGCTATAAATTCAGGGGTTCCCACTATGCCTCCTTAGGTTCAACAATTTGCTAGAACAACTCATAACTCAGGAAAATACAATACTTAAAGTTTTGTTACAAAGGATACAACTCAGGAAGAGCAAATGAAAGAGATGAACAGGGTAAGGTCTGCGGAGCTTTCAGGTGCAGGTACGTTGCCCCTGTTGAATCGAGGTGTCCCACCCTCCTGGTACATCAATATGTTCACCAACAAGGAAACTCCCTGAACCTCATTGTTCAGGGTTGTCACGGAAGTTTTATTACCTAGACATGATTGATTAAATCATTGGCCATTAGTAGCTGAACTCAGTCTCCAGTCCCTCTCCTCTCTCAGATGGCCAGGGAGTGGGGCTGAAAATGTCAGCCCTTTAATCACATGGTGGTTCTTCTGTCGATTAGCCCCATCATAAAGCTATCTAGGAGCCCACGAAGAGTCTCCTATTTAGCATACACTAAAGTGTGGTCGAAAAGGGCTCATCATGAATAACAGAAGACACTCCTATACTCAGGAGTTACCAACAATTTTAGATGCTCTGTGCGAGGAACCAGGAACAAACACCAAATTCTTTTTATTTTATTATACCACTCCCACCCTGTTTTTCCTAACCCTATTCACACATTTTGTTAAGGTGAATTATCTAGGTGAAATATGTTTCCTACCTACATATTACCTGCAACTTCTTGGCAGACACAGTGGCCATCGTTGGTCCGCCATATGCATGTGTTATCATCACAACATTCATAGCACTGCATGGCACCCTGTCTGCCTGCTTGTGTTCTTCTCTACCTTGTAGACTTCTTGATGCAGAAACTTTGTAGACTTCCTGTTCACCCCTGCTTCCCCACCATTCTACCCCAACATTGGGCCCATAGTTTCTGTCAATCATTTTTTAATGGATTAGTGAATTGTTCCATCTCTCATTCTGGGCATCCATTCATGCAGCGCCTCATATAGAAAAAAACTGCACTAGGTATTGGGCCCACGAAGTCACTGCTAACTAGAATCTGACACTCCACTGGGCTTTGATTTCATCCTGGAGTAGATGGAAGAACAACCTAGGCTTTTCTGTATTTCTGCCACACCCAGGACATGCCTCCCAAATAGCACAGATTTTCTCACAGACACAGAGGCAAGTTGTGGGACTGACAACCCCACTGTGGCTTTCAGGCTGGGAAGGCCCTGCTGCTCTGTCTTTACATTCCAGGGACCTCCTTGGTCTCTTGTCTAAGACCTGGGAGCAGTTGATTCTGAATAGTTTATCACGTGGAGGTAACAGAAACTCTCTCTGCAGATTTTTCTCTCACTGAGAACCAAGGAAGTAGAGGTTATGTGCTCCAAGCCTACCTGTTTCAAGTTACTTCGCTCTGTGCTTATTTCTGTTTCTGCATAGTCAAATGGGTATTTTAATAATGCCTCTTGGAATTGACTTGAGGGTTTCTAAGTACATAATAAATGTAATCCATAATTAGTGTTCCTTCTGTATAATCTTCCTTTTATGGGGAAAATAAAATATATTCCCATACAAAGGAATGCCAGGGGCACACACTAAAAACTACTAAAAAAAATGGGAGAATGACTTTTTAATATACATATTTTTATTTTTTGCATTTAAATATGTATTTTATTGGTTATACTATTAGAGTTGTCCCATTCATCCCTCCTTATTACCCTCTGCCCTGCAACTCTCTCCCACTAGCATTCCCCCTCTTAGTTCATGTCCATAGATCATACATATAAATTCTTTGGCTTCTGCATTTTCTATACTATTCTTAACCTCCCCCTGTCTATTTTCTACTTACCATCTATGCTTCTTATTCCCTGTACCTTTTCCTCCATTCTCCCCCCTCCCACTTCCTGCTGATAACCCTCCATGTGGCCTCCTTTTCTCTGATTCTGTTCCTGTTGTTTGCTTAGTTTGTTTTTTGTTTTTGTTTTAGGTTCAGTTGTTGATAGTTTTGAGTTTGTTGTCATTTTACTGTCCATATTTTTTGATTATCTTCTTTTTCTTAAATAAGTCTCTTTAACATTTCATATAATAAGGGCTTGGTGATGATGAACTCCTTTAGCTTGACCTTATCTGGGAAGCACTTTATCTGTCCTTCCATTACAAAAGATAGCTTTGCTGGATAAAGCAATCTTGGATGTAGGTCCTTGCCTTTCATGACTTGGAATACTTCTTTCCAGCCCCTTCTTCCCTGAAGGTTTCTTTTGAGAAATCAGCGGATAGTCTTATGAGAACTCCTTTGAAGTTAACTCTCTGCTTTTCTCTTGCTGCTTTTAAGATTCTCTCCTTATCTTTAATGTTGGGTAACTTAATGATGATGTGCCTTGGTGTGTTCCTCCTTAGGTCCAACTTCTTTGGGACTCTCTGGTTTTCCTGGACTTCCTGGAAGTCTACTTCCTTTGCCAGATTAGAGAAGTTCTCCTTCATTATTTTTTCAAGTAAGTTTTCCATTTCTTGCTCTTCTTCTTCTTCTTCTTCTTCTTCTTCTTCTTCTTCTTCTTCTTCTTCTTCTTCTTCTTCTTCTTCTTCTTCTTCTGGCACCCCTGTGATTTAGATGTTGGAACATTTAAATTTGTCCTGGAGGTTCTTAAGCCTCTCATTTTCTTGAATTCTTGTTTCTTCACTCTGTTCTGGTTGAATGTTTATTTCTTCTTTCTGATCCAAACCATTGATTTGAGTCCTGGTTTCCTTCTCTTCACTGTTGGTTCCCTGCACATTTCTCTTCATTTCATTTTGCATAGCCTTCACTTCTTCCTCCATTTGCGACCATACTCAACCATTTC
>PVKM010032263.1:0-16478 GCA_004027735.1 Carollia perspicillata
GCTTTCCCCTTAACATCAGGGACAGGAAAAGGATATGTGCTCTCATCACTCTTACTTATCATTGCACTAGAGATTCTAGCAGGGGCAGTTAGGAAAAATAAAAAAATAAATAGGCATTCAGATTAGAAAGGAAGAAGCAAAACTATCTCTGTTTAGAGATGGCATGATTTTGTACATATAGAAAATACTAAACAATCCACTAAAAACTATTATGACTAATAAACAATTCAGCAAGGCTGAAAGCTGTAAGATCAATACATGAAAATCAATTGTGTTTTTAAACATTAACAATAAACATTCTGAAAGCGAAATTGAAAAAAAACAATTCAATTTATAGTGTCATCAAAAAGGAATAAAATACTTGGATATAAATTTAACAAAACAAGTACAAGACTTGTATGTTGAAAACTATAAAACATTGCTGAAGAAAATGAAAGAAAATCAAAATAAATAGAAAAACATTCTAAGTTCCTGTGATGGAATATTGTCAAGATGGTGATATTCCCCAAATTTATCTACACATTTTCTCCAAATTTATCCATAAATTGAACACATTCCCTATCAGAATGCCCACTGACTTTTTTCCAGAAGTGGAGGAGCTGACCTTAAAGTTCACATGGGGTCAGAACAGCCAAAAACATCCTTGAACAAGAACAAAGCTGTGAAATTCACAGCTTCTGACTTCCAAACTTACTGCAAAGCTATAGCAATTGGAAAAATGTGGTACTGGCAAGGATGGACATATAGGTCAATGGAATAGAATTAAAAAATACAAAAGTAATACCTTGAATTATGGTAAATTGATTTTTGACACGAATTTCAAGTCTTTACAAAAAATGTTTCAAGGACAATTGGACATCCACATGCCAAAGAATGAATCTGAACCCTCACCTCACGCCATACACAAAATTTAACTTAAAATGGATTATAAAACTCAATGTAAGGGCTAAAACTATAACATTCTTAGAATAGGAGTAAATCTTCACAGTTTTGAATTAAGCAATTTTTTTAGATGTGACACCAAAAGCACAAGCAATAAAAGAAAAATAAATTGGACTTCATCCAAATTACAAACTTTTCTGCTAAAAATAATCTCATCATAAAAATGAAAAGACAGATCACAAAATTGGAGAAAATATTTGCAGTTTATATAACTGACAAAGGATTGGAATCCAAAATATTAAAGGAACTCCTAATTCAATAATAAAAAGACAAATATTCTCATTTAAAAACAGTCAAAGGCCCTGGCTGGTGTGGCTCAGTGGATTGAGCGTAGGCCTATGAACCAAAGGGTCACTGGTTCGATTCCTGGTCAGGGCACATGCCTGGGTTGCGGGCTGGGTCCCCAGTTGGGGATGTGCAGAAGGAAGCTGGTCAATGTTGCTCTCACATGTGAGTTTCTCTCCCTCTCTTTCTCTCTCCTTCCCCTCTTTCTAAAAACAAATAAATAAAATATTAAAAATACTGTCAAAGGATTTCAGTAGGATTTGAGTAGACATTTCTCCAAAGAAGACATACAAATAACCAATAAACACAGAAAAATGCTCACCATCATGAGTCATTAGGGAAATACAAATCAAAAGTACAATGAGATTCTATTTCACACTTACTAGAATGGATATAATTAAAAAGATGGATAAGTGTTAGTGAGGATGTAGAGAGACTGGAATGCTTATAAATTGCTAGTAGAAATGTAAAATTACTGTTGACACACCTACAATAAAGAGAACTTAAAAATATGTTCTTCATTAAGAAGGAAAGTGATGTCAAATGGGAGTTCTGCAATGTAGCGAAAAAGGGAGTGGAAGGAGGTGGTAAATGTATAGGTGAATCTAAATGACCATTAACTCTACAAAGCATTAATAGTGAACTATATTCAATCAAGATAGATGACAACATTACATATAATAGGAGGTACAAGTGGGAACCCCCCAAAAAACCAGGAATTACCTTCTAGAGGGTGGGCCCCTCGTAGTGCAGGCTTCCCCTGCTAGGTGAGTGTTCTAGGAACCCATTGGTATTAGTGTACCAGCAGGTGTTGTTGTGAGAGGCTGCGTTCAGCATCAGTGAATGTTTTTTCAAGACTGTTTCAACAAGTTTGCCCATTTCATGCTAGGTGGTTCATGACCGCACCTGCCCACACCATGCTGAGTGTTCAGTGGTTTTTGACTCAAACCAGCACAACCCCTGTGCCCCACCCCCCTATTCACCCAACCTTGCCCTGAATGGCTATTTTTTGTCCCCCTTGAAGAAAGTTCTCAAAAGGGAACATTTTGCTGATGTGGAAAAGGTGAAACAAAAAAAACAGCAGAAGCACTAAAAGACCTCCAAATGGGTGAGCTCAAAAACTCCTTAGAGCAGTGGGGAAAACATCTCCATAGGCGTATCCAACGGAGAGTACCTCGAAGGTGACTGTAATTTGTACATGTAAGAATAAATACACAGTTTTTTATAAATAAATTCTGGGTGTTTTGGGGGCCCCCCTCACAGGTAAAGTACTATAAGGTCCTTGACTTTTCCAGGGGAAGGTAAAAGTGAAGATAGGCATCAGACTGATATGGCAAGGCTGCACTTGGGTAATCATTGAGGGAGTGGAAAAAGTATATGCACCTTCCAAACTGATGGACGGAAAAATCATGAGAGAACAATTCAAAGGCAGGCACGAAAGGGGAGGAAATGGAACATAGAATGGGTGGATTAAGTAGAAGGAATTAATAAGACGATGGATTTAAATTCAAATATATTAGTCATTTCATTAAACATAAACGGACCAAGCGTTCCAGGTACAAGGCCAAGTTTTTTAAATTTTTAGATAGAATTTAGGAAATACCCATTATGGGCTGCTTATAAGAGAAAGATGAAAACATAAGGTTTCAAAAAATCCCATGGAAAAAACTAAGGGAAAACTGGTGTGGTTAGTATCAGATAAATTGACTTGGAGATAGAAAGCACTGTTAGAGTGGGTCACTGCTTAGTGATAAAAGGTCCAAACCACTAGAAAGATTTAGTAATTCTAAACTTTTAGCTCCTGTAAGCCAGGGCTGTCAAACTTATTTTCACCAGGGGCCACATCAGCCTTGTGGTTGCCTTCAAAGGGCTGAATGTAATTCCAACTCCTTAACAGTTAAGGAGTAGTTACATTTACACAGTCCTAAAATTATTTCGGCCGGGTGAAAATGAGTTTGACACCCCTGCTGTAAGCTTTTACAGATTTGTAATTTGTGTGATTTCTTTCTCATTCTAAAATAAACTTACTTTTGTACCTAATACTGCATGACAATTTTTGTATTCTTTCTTCTTTTTTTAAAATTAAATTTATTGGGATGTATTGATTAATATGCATCTGTTTTGTTGGCACTCTCACCGCTGAGTTTCCTGTGTGTAAATCTCCCCCTTCCTCACCTGCTTCAGTGTCTTTGGCCTCGTCACAGTTCTTTCTTTTTCTTTTTTCTTTTTGCAATTCTTTCAGTGAACGTTTCAGGGCCTCCTCATCCTTGAGGCCTCGGCCCAAGTGGCACATCCCCAGAGCATCTTCTGACGGCTCTGTGATGCCCAGCGTTGATAGCAGACCTCCTGTCACTTTCCGTCTCAGCCCCCTTTTTCTTGCTGGCACGTATTACAATTTTAAATTATTTCATTGTAATTGTTTGGTTCCTCTTTTCAAGGCATTAGGGGAAGAGCCTGACTTCAGGTCTAGAATGTAACCCCTGCAAGGGCAGGAACTGCATCTTACTTATCATTGTACTTCCAGGACTTACAAGAATGTCGAATGAGTGGATAGATATGAGGAATTGGATGGAGAATGGATAAAGGGAGGCTGCGGAGCCAGCCTGCATCGGCTCAGGGCAGGTCTAAGCTGGGGCCCTGAGCCTGGGGCCAAAGTGAAAGGCCTGGACTTACCATGGAAGTATCTTCACCGTGTGTATGCGTACCCATGTTTTTGGCCCAAACTTCCAGGAAAAAAAATCTTTCACTTCTTAATCCAGTTATTTATTTATTTATATGTAGATACTTTTTTTATAAAGGAATTTTAGCATTTGTTTTTGGACATGTTATGGTACAAGAAATTTCATGTAACAAATAATTACAAAACACAAGAACAGATACAAGGTACAGGAACTTTTATGTGCCTGTAACAAATTAGCACTCTCCATGTATCCTGTGCATCCTGATTTCTCCCTCAAAAATTTGGGCAAAAGTTGTTCATTAGACACAGCGAAATGTGGTAGGGTAGAGGGGACCCCAGGCCAGAGGGGAGACAGTGGAGATCCTGCAGAAGACGACCCCCCCCGGGGCAGACCTGGGCAGGGGCAGAGGGAGAAGGGAGCAGGAGGACCTCCCCCTGGGGTGAGAGGCGACTCTGCCTGGGACTGGGGCTGTTTTCCATCCGTGGCCGACGAGTGCCGCGTTCTGAGTGTTCTGGGCACTCTGACTGGACGCCCAGTCCCCCTGTTTTCTCTGACACCAAGTGGCCTTTGCCTGGAGTCATCATCTGCAAAACACACTTCTTGGATAAGATAATCTGTAAGGAATTTTCTGGGTCTAACCATTTGTTTTGTCTGTCTTCCCTTTTTTTCTCGGCCCTTCGTCTGCCCAGTCATGTAAACGGGAAACCTGTAAGTCATTCTCGGTGTTTTTCTCTCTCCCCTCAGCCCTCCCTACATTCTGACGGTGACTCAGTCTGGTTTCTCATGTTGACTTATTTTCTAGTCTCTTTAGTGCAGATGTCATCACTTTCCACTTTCTAATCCGTCTATCTGGTTCCTATTCCATCCCTCGCTTTCCTGGCATCTGGTTAATCTTTCAAAAATCACCATCTTGTTCAAATTATCCCAATATTAACACACTTATAAGAACATCGCGATGTGTCAGGACAGAGTCTGAACTCTGGTCAGGAAGGATCCCAGATTTTTGACCCCAACCTACCCTTCCAGCTTTATCTGTCACTCCTTCTGTGAAAGAAACTTCTCCCCGAATACTGCTTTTTCCCCCAGCACCCCTCATTCCCTTTGATTGCCACGCTTGGCGAATCCCTCCTGCTTCTTCGGCACGCCCTATTCATCTTCTTCCATCTGTGATCCCGTTAGGTCCTGCGTTCTCAGACAATGCTTGTTTGACTGCATGCTGATGGGACACAGATTTTTTATGCGGCCCTTGACACAGGTTGCGTTCTTGCATTCCCACAGCTCTGCCGTGAAATAAAGCCACCAGTGGAGGTGATTTTTAAGTTTCCTCCCAACCACAGCAGCCTATAGGTTGCCAGTTTCTTGATGTAAATGTCTTTTTGTTCCTATCGATTGCAATGCCTCTCAATTTACCAAATGTTCTTGAGGCTCTGTATCCAAATCTGTGTTAAGCACTCCCTGTGAGGAGTGCAGAGGTGAGTAACAGAGAGTCCTGGATTCCCAGGGGCTCATAATCATGTGTGAACATGTGTGTGGGAGCGATGAGGGTATATGCAGAGAGGGGACAGAGACAGATCTACTCACAAGAAACATGGAAACAAGGCACATTAAGGGAGGTGCTGTTGAAGAATCATAAAGTGGGGTGGGAGAGGGGGAAGGAGAGGTTGATATTGACTGGGAACATCTGGAGAAGCCCCGGGGCAGAGCTGTGATGGAGCTGGACTTTGGCTGAGGGACAAGACTGTAACAGTAGACATGGAGTTCTGAGGAGGAGAGTGAAGAAAAGGTGATAATATAAGCATGACATGGAGTGGGGAGAAAACAGGGAGGGTCCCCCAAATGGTATGGGCTTCAGTATGGCCAAAACAAGGGGGTACACAAGACATTCTTGTGAGACAGGTTGTGGTAGGTGAAGGCATTTCAATGTTTAAAATGTTTTAGTGTCCAATGACAGTTTTATTCTTTATGATATTATTAAAGATTTATTGGGCAGGGCCAAGACATGATTATTAGTGTCTGTTGGTAAGCGAAGAGAAAAGAGCAAACAGAAATTTGGAAGGAGGGTAGGGTCAAGACAGAAATTTTCTTTTAGCATAGAGGAGTCTCCTCGTCATAATCAATAAATAACTGTTGCTGGCAGTAGAGAGGAAGACAGAGCAGCATATTTGAGAGACGAGGAGACCTGCTTTTAACAAAGTATTTAGGCCTCCTGTGTGCCTGGTGCCTCTTTACCAAGGATCTAGGTTAGGACAGACTTTTACTTGAATATTTTATTCACTGTTCCTGGGCTGCCTGTCTGACACTGTGGGCGGGTGGGGTTGGGTTGTGAAGGGACAGGCGTGTAGGGAATTCTGAGGCGTGTCCCTCTCTGTGTGCTGGAACAAGATGACAAGGGGCTAAGTTCATTCCCTTCTTCCACCAGGGTGCTGTGTTGCAGAGGTAGTTCTGGCTCTCTGACCCTGGTTGACTTTAATAATCTAGGGCTCTCTGGGACCCAACACTTTCAGAACTAATAGAAAGAGGGTGAGATTGACAAGCAGCCTTTACATGGTGTGTGTGTGTGTGTGTGTGTGTGTGTGTGTGTGTGTGTGTGAGTATGTGCACATGTGGCATATAGAGAAACTCAATTGGTAAAAATGTCAAGCACTGGAAAGACCTCCTCTTGTGTCTTACATGTTCCTGTGTCTTGGTTGATTTTCCTCAATTCTCTGGTGTTTGCTTTCCTGCCCACCTCCTAAGTGTTCTACCATCAACATCTTCCCTTCCAGCTCCATACTTTCTGGTTGTCCTGGTTGCTTGAAATTCCATTTACAGACTGATGACTCATAGATCTTTATCTTCAGCACGACCTCTCTCTGAAAAGGGCTCTCATGAGTTTTCCACCTGACTGCTCATCATCCCCACCTGTGATTTGTTTTGTCCTTCGGGCATCTTCACACTAAAACGTCTCAAACACAATTACTCACATCCCCTGAATCAGCATATTCTCCTTTCACGTAGGGCACTGTCCACCGTGAGTCACTCTAGAAACTTCAGACACATTCTTAGCTCTTGTTTTCCTCAACACTGTGTCAGTGCGGTAGAAAAAACGAGGAGAGCAATGGAGATGGGGAGTTTGGGAGGCAAGTCTTTCAAACAGACAAAGAACGAAGAGAGAAGCAGGGAGATGCTGAGGGGGGAGAGAGGGTGGCCAGGTGCCAGATCTCAAAGGGCCACCTAAGTCCTGCTAAGAAACTGAGACTTGACCCTGGAGGCAACAGGGATCCATCGCATTGGAGGGCTTCAAGAAAGGGCATAAGTGATGAACCCTTCTGGGCTTCAGAAGGCTTTGTCTGGCTACAGTGAGAATCAAGGCTTTTAGGGGCTCACCTCTGAGGCAGGAAGAATGTCCAGACCTGTACGAAGAAGGGAAATGATGAGATGACAAAGAGGAAAAGGCAAGGTCCTGAACAAAGGCAAGTGAAGGGGGCAGTGAGATGAAGCTGGAGTTTCAGGCGGAGGAGAGGCGTTGGAGGACCCCTCCTGGGAAAGCAGGTCCTGCCTCAGCTGGAGAGAGAATGCGACGCGGGGGACACTGAGAGGAGAAGGCTGTGTGGGTGCGAGAGCACTCGGGCACAGGTAACCTGCTCAGGAGCGCGAGGGCGGCTCTGGACACGGACCCATCTTTCCCCCTTATCGGAGCTAGTGTTTACTCTGCGTGCTCAGACTCCAAGAGCAATAAGCGGGAGGTGTCGAATAAAAGTAATTTTGGAATAAGTCCCAAAAGGCAGATCTTTAAAAATTGGTGCGCAACCATTGAAACAGGACCAAAAGGAAAGCATTATTTCTTGCAAACTATACTTGGTGATTATTCACAAGTCATTAATGTCTTCTCCAAGAAAGCAAATCAATTTTGATTTCCAGCTGTAGTCATGGCTCCGATTACTCTGTGAGTGCTTACGAGGTTTTGTGTTGCTCAAAAGCCTATGTATAAATCACTCCTTGAAGATAAAGGGTTCTTCCAGGGAGGTAATGTTATTAAATTCACCACTTATTAAAAAAGTGAAAGGAAAAACTAAAAAGTTAGGAAAGAGAAATCACTCATCTATAGTGGGCCCGCTAACAGAGACTTGGAATTATACCAACCAAACGACATTTGTCATTTTTCTTGGGAATAATGAGAATAAGGGAGGAGGAAAAAAAATCTTTTTTAAATGTGACCTTTGGACTGATAAAGGGAGGTGTCTCGTGGCCAAGGGTGTTAAGGTCAGTTTGCATTAGCCTCTCTTATGTTCTGGAAGAAGTTACAGTGGGTGAAACTTAGGTTATTGGGGGGAGTTTGCAGCATCCTGTCTCCCCTCCTTGGAGGAAAGTGGATGCTTTCCCATTAGCTTGGTTAAGCAAGTGAAGTCTTTTCTTAAAAAGTCAATATAAAACATAGCAACATTTTTCCCCCTCATTAAAAACAACTCAGTGAAGATTCAAGTTCATTTACAAACTCTTCAGATGCATGTATGGTCCTCAATAGTGAACATTTAGACACGATGCCTTTGCACCATTGCAGTTTCCCACTCTGAACTTCGGAATCGCTCCGTCTCCAAGCTCTTCGTTGCCTTGGCATTGCTTTGCAGTCAGACTGCAAGAAACAGATCCTTAGTCTCAGGTAGTCAAGTCATTTCAGCAGCTGAGAGTTCGCTGCTTAATTCACCCACATATATATGAATGAATGTAAAGGCAGCATCTTAATTTTTTATATATTTGATGCCCTTGTTCAGAACTAATCTTGCCAAGCAACCAAACTTTCTCTTTAATTATGTGCTCCATAATTAAATGTATCTAAGCAAACAGAGAAATGAATCTCAAAATTGTGAAGTCAGATGCTCTAGGGTAAGGATTACACAAGTAGTTTTTAAGAGGCAGAGGACCTAGGCTATAGCTGAGTTTTATGAGAGGCTGGAATATCAATTAAAATGGGATCTTGATGGCCTCGTTGAAGTACGTAATGTGCTCACTTTTAAGCAGAGATTCATTTTATAGTATTAATATCACAAAGGTGGACAAAGTGTTCCAAAGACCTAGCCATCAAGATGGCAAAGATCTAAATCTTCATGACTTTACTTCTGACATTCAGCTTAGAAAAAAAATCAATGATGGTTATTAACTTTGGGAAAATAGGTCCTCAAATGTCTCTCTCTGTCGCCTCTAAATCCTATTGCCGAGCAGTTCAAATTCTACTGGTGTCTCATCTTGACATTAGAGTTGCCCTTCATTTTTGTTCTTTTTCTTGCTAATATACTAACATTTTGAAAAAGAAAATTTAAAGAAGCGTCAACAGGCCTGCTGGGTCTTGTTACTTTGTAAACCGAGACTGTAGCAGATGGTACTATTGCCTTTTGTGGGAAGATCAGGAGTCTTGGGAGCAAGTGTCCATTTCAAATACAATTTACTGAAATGAAAGTGTGATAACTTTTATCTTACTAAACTGTATATTGTTTGACCGAAAAGAATGTTGATAGCTAGTCATTACTTTAAATAGTGCTAGAACTATGAAAAAGCCAGAGAAATGATGCAAATTTAAGATAACCAAATTTTAATTTACGACTTATTCCTGTGAGGATGGAATGACTGCTTATGTTGTCCAGTAAAGGAAACAGGGGTGCCCTGCCTGCCCTTGGAAGATGTGGTGGTCCCCAGCAGACAGGGTGTAGACTGTCTGGTGAATGTCAAATGTAGCTCTGGTTTGTTCTGGAAGGTCAAACACAGGAAACCCTTTTGACCATTGCATTATCATTGTCATTGTAACACATGACCACAAACTTGGTGGTTTAAACCAACACATGCTTATCCCCTTACATTTTTGGAATCACAAGCCTGAAATCAGTTTCACTGGCCCAAACCAAGGTGTTGACAGGGCTGCTCTCCCTCCGGAGGCTCATGAAATCCATCTCCTTGACTTTTTTCTTGGCTTCCAGAGTGGCTCTGTTTGCGTTCCTGGGCTCGTGGTCCTTTCCTCTATCTTCAAAACCACAGGGTGACATCTTCAAATCTCTCTGCTGAGACCATTACTTTGCCTTCTCTCTTTTGTAGTAGAATCTCCCTCTGCCTGTTTCTTATAAGGATACACGTTATTATATTTACAGCCCACCTAGATAATCCAGGATAATCCCCCCATGTCAGGGTTTTTTTTGTTTTGTTTTGTTTTGTTTTTAACTTGATCACATCTGCAAAGTCCCTGTTTGCAAATAAGGCAACACTCATAAATTCAAGGGATTAGGACCTGCATATCTTTGAAGCTATTAATCTGCCTACTGCACACATGAATCCTCTTTTTGTCCTTCTTTTCCTCGAGTGCCTATAATGTGTCCAATGCTGTTAAGGTCCCTAAAGACACGTAGATCAATGAGAGTTTACTTCTACCCTCAGGAAGTTAGCTCAGGTGGGGAGACGTGTGCACATATAATGACTGTCATGCAGAGGCACCCCCAGAGAGCTTTATAAATAGGGTTTTCACAAGATCAAGGAGGAATGGCTAATTCTCAGGGAGAAACTGGGAAAGCCTTAGAGATTGTCCATCTGAGGAACCATGAAATAACCTAGAGAGAAGAAAATTTGTTGGAGGCTACTTATGGAAGAAGAAGTATTCTTGCAGTTGCATATGAGAGAAGAACTAAGATTAATGGGTAGAAACAGTGGGAAAATCTTTTGCTCCACATAAGAAAGTACTTGTCGATATTTCCTTCCAAGATAGAGTATGGCCAGTACTGAGCATTGATAGGCAGGAGAGGATGGTCATCTGCTGGAGTTGGGGCAGGCCACATTTCTATTTTTCAAGAAAAATAGACATCCTCCAAAAAGATTTCTGAATTACACCGATCAAGAAGATTTCAAACTAACTTGGAGAACTCATAGGAATACTAAATCCATCATGATGAGCTATGTGATGCTATGGTAACAAAAACACCATGAGATAGGTTTATTTCTTGCTTGTACTACATATCCATTTCAGGTTGATAGGGGCTTGTCTTACATTGTCTCAATTCACAAACCCAAGATGAGAGAGACTCCATTTGGAATGTTGCTGTTTGCTAAAGCAAGGCAGGGAGTTCTATAGTGTCTCACGTTGGCAAGCCATTAAATACTCCAGCTCCAAGTCATTGCCCTATGTTACATATACCCCAAAATACTGCCACACACAGAATACCTCCATGGTCTCCACAGGGGAGCTTACCCAAAACCAAGGATCTCTGGGTGAAGACTAGAATCTCTACATGGGGCTCTTGATTGTGAGATTCATGAGCTAAAAAGACAGGTTATCTTCTGCAAGCCCCCTGCAACATGACCTGTGTCCAATGGTGGGACAGGAATGGGGTCACCACAATAAACACTTCTATTCAAAAAGGAAGAAAAATGAGAACAGTAGATATTGACCTGTAGCAATTCCGAAATCCACCTTGGTGTCTTTGAGAGCCCTTACCCAGTGATGGTCCCTAAAGGTATGTAGATGAATGAGCATTTGCATTTAACCTCCATAAAATCAGTTTAGATGGGAATATAGATGTTTGTAATTCAAGAAGTTTAAAAATAATGTTTTGGCAACATCAAGGAGTGGTGGTTAAATCACAGTGAGAAATTTAGGAAAGCCTTAGAGATTTGTTTTGTGACACGATTTCAAGTGGAACATTCCTAGATTAGCTCCCATAAAGCTCTCTAAGAGGGTGTAGGGTTCAGTCACCATGGCCCCTGGCCCCACCCTCCAGGAAGTTTCTTCCCTCAACATTAGTCTCAATGGACACAAATGAGCATTGGGAAAGGGTGTGAGCCTTTCAGCCCACTTGCTGTCTGTAGATATTTGGAGTCCCAAGGGTTGTTTTTAGGTTTTGAACCATCAAGAGACTTCTTTTCATCTCAGCCCATGCTTCCTTTGGTAGTTCAGAGATCTCTGAAATGTAGTACTCACCTTATCAATTTGATTAAAATCAATCTCGTGTGCCAAATAGTCATATCCACAGTTATTTTTAAGACATAGTTCTCAGATTTTCTATACTTGCTTTCTGACCCTGATCTCTTTCTTTGACTTAATTAAATTGTATATGCTTTGAGTTTGTTGGACCTCAGTGGGAGAACCGCACTTTTAGCACATGGTCCCTGAATTATCTTGTCTAGGTAGAAGAGTTTCCTTGGTAGAGCCCCACAAGCTGTTACTTCTCAGTAAGATAGCTCTTGATGTGATTTTTTTTCTTTGGGCCTAATTTCAATTAAGTTTTGTTTCTCACATTTATCTTTGCTCTTGGGGTTGAGAAGCAGTTGCCTCTTTCAGTCCTGCTAGATTTTCCATATTTCTTTTTGTTCCAGTTTGAAAAAAGAGAGCCAATTCTTTTATGAGCTCATCTTTTTGTTTTTCAATACTTTGCCGAATGAGCAATAAACACATTCAGCTCCTGTTCTGTTTTCAGATTCTGTGTACAAGTTCATGGTGTTCACGACTGCCTCCCACGTCACTGTGAGCTAGAACTTTGCCAAATGTTTTGCCACCAGGTACCTGGACTGCCGCCGCCCTTCCGGACTCCGGTATCAGTTTTCTCACTTCCCGTTGCGTGATCTTTTAGTCAAAGTCATGGATTTTTTGATTGCTATAATTTTTAGTAATACTTCTGATCCCTTCTGTTGTCAATATCTGCATCAGTCAGAATAGGTTAGATTAGGTTACAGTACTAAATGACCCCCAAATATTGGTGACTTAAAGCGATAAAATTTATTTCTCGTTCTAGTAAAGTCCATTATGGGTTGGGTGCTGTCCAGAAAATCTGTCTTCCATACGATGGTCTTGCATCTCACCTCTATGTCAATATTTGCTTCCACAACTACTCCAGCAGGGGAACAACAGGGCAGAGTGTTGGGCCTCTGCATCCATGTGGAATTAAAAGCTTCCATGTGGAATTAAAATGTGCTGCTTTTATTCTAAATTTTGGCTAAAGTAAGCCACATCTCATCTTAAGGAACTCAAGGAAGGGCAATTCCCCAGTAGGCAGGAAAGAAAAAGAATTAGACAGCCCTGATATCTATCATAGATATCATTTAGTTTTCCAGGTAAGAACATTAAACACACACACACGTACTGTACATACACTCGTAAATACACTATATTACATTATAATATATGTTAAATATTATACTGCTTAATAATGGTATATTATACACATTATACTATATATATTATAATATACATGTTATACACATACATGTATATAATGTATATGTATACACATATAAATGCGTGTGTGTATATGTATATATATATATCAAATCAGGCTTGTGCAGGAAGTAAATGTACACATAAGCTGTGTGACCAAGTAGCTCAGATTCCTGGGAAGCTCCCTTTGACCGATTAATACAGGAGAAAGAAGTGGCTTCAAGAGTCATTCCACGTGATAGCCTGGCATCAGCCCAGCATCACAGCCCCACTCATGGGTGTCCCTGAAAGACAGCAAGGGAAGAACGATCTGCTGCTTCCTCAGGTGCGGCCCCTAGAAGACGACCCCTGGTGGGCTGGGGTGCTGTCCTACCAGATGTGCTGTATTCTCTGAGCCAGCATGCTATACAGGGCGCTGCGGCTTCTTACTTCTTTCATATTCCATAGTTCACCAAGGGGAGGAAGTGACCTGGCTCCTCTCTCCACTGCGCCTAATAACCCACTCATGTGCATCTTGCTTCCTGTTTCTGCCACTTTGGGCTCTCTGTTGATTGAGAAGTCTTGTTTGCAATAGAGGTTTAGTTCTACCAGTGGACACAAAATGATTCAATTAACCTGGAGGTTGAAAAGGCTACTTGATCACTTTGGATTTCTCATGGAACCAGAACAACAGGCAAAGAAGGGTATTACTGTATTGTACGGAGTTGATGGTCCTGGTTTTTAAGAGGAAATAGGGCTGTTGCTATGCAAGGTGGGTAGGGAGGAGTGTGCTAGGAACTTAAAAGGTTCTCCAGGGCATCTCCTAGAGCCTCCATGCCCAGTGGTAAAAGTTAGTGGTAGACCATAGCAAATCAATGCAGACTAGCGACTTAGACTGAATTACTCTATTAGATCAAGAAATATTTCTAGCTGAGGGCCTGGCTGAGGGCAATAGGAACATGGAAAGGATTGCAGAAGAAGGAAGTTATGAATACCTATCATGGACCAGTCGTAGAAACAATGTCTCCCGTAGCTGTGGATGTTTTCGTCTGACACCCTCCGAAGTAGCTTCCATATGAGTTTCATTTTACAGATTTGGAGACCAAGGTGAACAGAAGTCAGTAACTTGCCTAAGTTCACAGCTACCAGGCATCAGGGTCAGATCTCAGTCTGGAGATCTATCAGACTCCAAAGCCAACAGTTTGTCAGTTATATTCCACAGAAGAAAAAGCAGGAATGTAATTTGGAAGACAGTAGGCAAATGACTGGTATAAGGAAATGATGGCATAAGGTGGATGGTTCACGCAGAGTTTCAGTTTCCCAGGAAAAATCCAGACAAAACTCAGCAGGATAATTTTGCCATAAGGAACAACAAAGCCTTGTGTCTTTCATGCACTTTGCTGTTCTCAAGTGTCACGCCATTGCGAAGTGAGTGGGAAGCTAAATGCTTACTTGGGACACTGTGGGGTGAGACTTCAAGGGAATCTGTTAGGCACAATTTTGAATTCTCTTCAGTCTGGGACGGCGCACAAAAGGATCCAAGACCGCAAAGAGCAATTTTGGATCTCGGCCTACTGTTGTTCGGGATCAGGGCTGCTCCTGCTGTTCTGGAGGAGCTGGAGAGCACGTCTGGGGGTGTTGCCCGGATGCTCAGACGCCCAAGGAAGCTTTGCTGTTTCCTCTCCCCAAAGTGCTGCAGAAGCATTTCCCAAGCTTGCGAATGGAGTGTCCGTTCCACACTTTGTCCCTTTGGCACAGCTGACATCTTTGAGCCTTCTTTAAGAGCAGAGGATTCAGAGTAAAGAAACATAAACGTTTTAAAATGGGAGGGAAGTCTTCACAAAAAGCCTCTTTCAGAACAGGAGACACTGGATATTAGCAGTACTGAGGTGTCCTTGTCAAACTCCTGTTGCTTGGTGCAGGGCCATGTTTTGGTAGGGGCTTGGGAAACTTAAAGAAGTTGTTTTTTTTTCCATTACAGTTTATGTTTGATGTTATTTTGTATTAGTTTCAGGTGTGCAGCATAATGGTTAGACAACCATATATTGCACAAAGTGTTCCTCTTGATATTCCCAGTACCCAGCTGGCACCGTACATGGTTATTACAATGTTATTGACTGTATTTCCTGTGCTGTACTTTACATCGCTGTGACAGTTTTGTAACTACCAGTCTGTACTTCTCAATCCCTTCACCTTTTTCACTGAGTCCTTCAGCCCCTCCCCTATGTTCTCTGTATCTGTGACTCTGTTTCTGTTTTGTTTATTTTGTTCTTTAGATTGCATATATAAGTGAAATCATATGGTATTTGTGTCTCTGACTTACTTCACTTAGCATAATTCTCTCTAGATCCATCCATGCTGCTGTAAATGGTAAAATTTCATTCTTTTTTATGGCCAATTAATATTCCATTGTATATATGTACCATAGCTTTTTTATCCACTCTACTATTGATGGGCACTTGTGTTGCTTCCATAGGTTGGCTATTGTAAATAACACTAAAGTGAACATAGGGGTGCATATGTTCTTTTGAATTGGTGTTTTGAGTTTCTTTGGATATATTACCAGAAGTGGAATTGCTGGGTCATAAGGTAGTTCCATTTTTAATATTTTGAGAAACTTCCATACTGTTTTCCACAGTGGCTGCACTAATCTGCATTCCCACCAACAGTGCACGAGTCTTCCCCTTTCTCCACATCCTCACTGACATTTGTTGCTTGTTGATTTATTGATGATGGCCATCCTGATTGGTGTGTGGTGATATCTCACTGTAGTTTTAATATTCATTTTTCTGATGATAAGTGACATTGAGCATCTTTCCCTATGTCTATGGGCCATCTGTATGTTCTCTTGGAGAAGTGTTTATTCAGGTCCTTTGTACATTTTTTAGGTGTTCAGAAACTTAAAAGGGTTAATATTCTGGGTGAGAAGAGAGCAGCACTCACTCCCGTCTCTACCTCCCCTACTTCTGGGGTTTGTGCTTACATATTGCCCCTGGGTTTTCAACTGGGCTGGAGTTGCCATCACTGCATGTAGCCCTCAGGGCGGGGTTTCCTTACTGGGCACCCTTGGATCACTTGCATCAGTGTCACCTGGAGTGGCACTCAAAAGGCAGATTCTTGCTATCTAATCCAGACTCCCCTGACATCTGTATTTACAAAAGCTTCCCTGGGGTTTCTTACACATTAAAGTTGAGACCTATTGATGACCTGGAGCTGGGGTACCTGCAGGGGGCAGGAAGTCAGGTTGGCATGCAGGTTGGAGCAGAATGGGGGCAACTCGTCTCCTCCCAAGCCAGGGACAAGGGAGTGATGATTTTTCCAGAAGCTTCTCTTTGTCACTCAGTAGTACAGTTAGCATCTCTTGAATGCTGATTGTGTACCATGTGCTATTCTAGGAGCTTTATCTATATTATTTTATTTAATCT
>PVKM010032264.1:0-16461 GCA_004027735.1 Carollia perspicillata
CAAGTTGTTTGAGTTGCGTTTAGCAAATATGTCTGCCCTTAATCTCACACAAACCCTGTGAGAGTAGTATTCCCCATGAAGCATCACTGCCATTTCGCATTGGAGAGCCCTGGGGTTTAGAGGAAGTGTGTTATTCAACTTGGTTCATCCCATAGAACCAGGGGGATCTGAAGTCCACACCCCATCCACTGGACCACACTGCCTCTCTAAGAAACTGAGCGACAGCCTCAGCTTTGGGGAGCAGAGGGTAGGTAAGTTACCAGGAACAGCAGATTGCATTTTACCTAAGACTGGTTCTGTTTCCTATATGCAAGCATACCAAGGCGCCTCTAGGTTCAAGGATTGATATGAAAAAGCAAAAATCGAAAGAACTGTGAAAGCATGATGCCTGTCTCTTTCCTTCTGGGAAATCCTTATCACTATAAATGGACATATACTGAGCTCCCCTCAAGATGGCCTATTCTAATAGAGACTGCCTCTCCTAAGTGGACAGCAACAGATCCAAGGTATCATTATGTGGTATGATCAAAGGCTTCCTAAAGCTTCAGCTTAGATCTGCCTGGAAATACCTCCATACTTGGTTATTGCAAGGGTCTAATATTCACATCAGAAAGAAATCTTGGGTCTACTTTCTGTGTCCCCTCCAGAAAAGACAAAATTTGGATGATATTTTTTTTTCCTTTTGGGCAGCTGGCATCCATTTCCCCTCTCTGACATTCCCAGATCTCAGGTTTCCTTTGAGAAACTATCTTCACCCCTACCTTGTGGGCAGACTTTGCAGAACAGTAAATCCAAGTGCCTCCCCCTCAAATGGCCACATCCCCCCAACCACTCACATCCCCCTGACCTTCACACCCACCCCAGGAAAGCAGAGACCTTTCCTGCCCAAAGTTCCACTCATTGCCACAACCACCACCCCCTAGAGTCAAGGAGCAGGCATGTGACCTGAGTTTGACCAACTGAACTTTCTCTCCTATGACTGGACTCTTGAGTTGCGTCATTCAAAGATGAAAAAAATAGAGTCCACTCTTCCCAGCTGCAGTGCCTGGCATAGACTCTTGAGCTGTTCTGATCACTGAGACCTTTGAAAACTGCTTACATCTTTTCAATGAATTCCATTTTTCACTTAATAAGTTCTGTTACTTGTATATGCTATGGGTTAGATTATGCACCGCCCCCCCAAAAAAATTTCATATATTGAACTTCTAGTCCCTGGACATCAGAATGTGACCTTATTTGGAAATACAGTTATTGAAGATGTCATTAGCTTAGATGAGGTCAGACTGGAGCAGAGAAGGCTCCGGATCCAATATAACTAGTGCACTTATAAATAGAGATATTTGGGCACAGACATGCACACAGGGAGAACGCCAAATGAAGATGAAGGCAGAGGTCAGGGTGATGCTTCCATAAACCAAGGAACACCAGGGATTTTCAGGAAATCACCAGAAGTTAGATGAGAGGTATGGAACACATTCTTCCTCATAGTCCTCCAAAGGAACCAAAGCTATTAACACCTTGACCTTGGCCTTTTAGCTTTCAGAACTGTGAAATGATACATTTCTGTTGTTTAAGCTACCTAGATTATGGTACATACAGTAACCAAAACACTCAACCTGACTTTTTTTTTAAGGTGGATATTCCTGGGGAATTTAAGGAAATAAATTTGTTGGTTAGGAAAGATCTGAGCGTCTTAGAGAGAAGTTACTGAACTGGGAAGTCCATATAAAAAGTTCAGAGGTTTGTCCTTAACTATCAGTATGACTAATTCATAAAATGCCTTTCTACCCTGTATTCACACATAGGAAAAGGATGGGTCCAAGAAGATAATTTTGCAGTTAGCAGATGAAGAGAAGGTGGGGAACAAACAATAACACAAGTTGAACAGTTTGAGTCTGAGGAAGGGGATGTGGTGCACAATTGTCAGAATAAGTTTCTCTGCTATTAGCACTAAGTTTTTTGCTTCAACTTGTTGTCTAAAAATGATGGATTATATTCACTATTCTCTAGTCAGTTCCTTGGTACAATGCTAGCATCTGCTCTGAGTCACAAGTTAATATGGCATGGGCAGAAGGCCCAGCTTTGCTCCGATTAAAGTAAATAAGTTTATCTTTTTTAGTGCCTGAAGATTAAATGGCCCCTAATTAACTCTTATCCTTTCAACAAATATCTATTAAGTATATACTCTGGGACAGGATAATGTGGTGAATAAGACAGGCAGGTTTTCATGCCCACATTGGAGGAAACAACAAATAATACGGGGATTAATTGTCAGGTATATTGTGGAGGAAGTAACATTTTCACCCGCTATGTGAAGGTCAGGTGGGAACAGCAGGTCCGAAGCTGGGCGCAGTATCTGGGGAAGAGTGTTCCTGCCAGAGCGAAGGAACGTGAAAGCCCAGAAGTGAAAAGAGCACTGGGGCAGAGTGAAGACACTGGGAGTAGTTTACCATGGCCAAGCAGTGAATCCAGATCGACCAGAAAAGCTCAATTAAGGAGCTTAAATTATCCTAACGGTAGCATGGGAATCATCGAAGAGTTTTAATCTGGGAGGTGACATGGTTAGATTTGCTTTGTCAAGATCATTCTAGTAGCTGTTCAGAGAATGACTTGTGGCACAACTAGTCCAGGCACACAGAGAGCAATTAGAAATTGCTGGCAGGGTGACAGTGACGGGGATAGCTAGAGACCAAAGGGAGAGAGTATCCTATCTGGGAGAGGGAAAATGTCATGTCACCTGACGGGGGAAATTGTATTTCACAGCAGTTTGGCCATGACTACCATTGGCCAAATATGGTCTACAGGTACAACAACAATGTGTGTGTGGCCATGTAAAAGTATCCCACTGCTGAATCAGTGAGCCCCCAAAAGATTTCCCTAAGCGGTGGCCATTTCCCATGCGATCTGGATGGGAACTGTGACTTTTAGCACATGCCTGACAGATTGCCCGTGATCTGGCACCTCTGGCCCCTGTGCACAGCAGGCCTGGCAAGTCTTTAACCCCCACTCCATGTACTTTTTCCAGACAACTCCTGGAACCAGGAGGAGTTGGGTTGGGACAAATAGGGTGGATGTTTCAGCCTCAGTCATCCTTTCCTGGAAGTTCTGTCACCTTGCTTCTAAATTGCCTTTTCTTTCTTCTCAACAGCACAGGGGCAGGCAGCAAGTCTACTTGCTAAGGCAAAGTACGCCTGGGAAACAAAATGTGAATGGAGCGCTGCCATCTCCAGGAACCCAGCACTTCCCAAAAGGGAGCTCCTTCTGTCTCCCCCGCAGTCCTCTTCCACGAACTTGGTGGAGAGGACAGGGGTTCTTTTGTGGGCTCGTTTCCTGCAGACAGTTGTATGGTCCCAGCAACCACTGTTTCCATGCATTTAGAATTCTAGGTACCTTTTTCTAGAATTTTCTAACCATCTTTTCTGCCACAGATTTGAGACTTGCTACAACTCAGAAAAAATTAAAATCCTACTGAAGAGAGCAGAATTTGCCATCCAAAATGTGCCTTCTGGGCATAAAAATTGTTTAAAGCTTGTTATTTTTTTTAAAAAGAGAAGACACATTTTAAATTTTTTGAGGAACTTCCACATTGTTTTCCACAGGGGCTGCACCAGTCTGCATTCCTGACAACAGTGCACTAGGGTTCCCCTTTCTCCACATCCTCGCCAACACCTGTTGTTTGTTGATTTATAAATGATGGCCATTCTGACCGGTGTGAGGTGCTACGTCATTGTGATTTTAATTTGCATTGCTCTGATGACTAGTGACATTGAGTATCCCTTCATATGTCTGTTGGCCATCTGTATGTCCTCTTTGGAGAAGTGTCTATTCAGGTTGTTTGACCATATTTTGATCAGATTGCTTGTTTGTGTTTTGTGTTAAGTTAGATGAGTTCTTTATAAATTTTGGGTATTAATTTCTCATTAGATGTATTATTAACTAATATGTTCTCCCATTTAGTGGGCTGTTCCAGTTGCTGTAAAGTACAGCATAGGAAATATAGTTAATAATAATATAACTGTTGTGTATGGTGGCAGGTTAGTCCTGGAAATATTAGGGGAACACTTTACAAAGTAAATGATTATCTAGGCATTATGCTGAACACCTGAAACTAATACAAAATAATATTATATGTGGACTGTAACTGAAAATTTTACATAAAATAAAATTAAAAAGAAACAGAAGACACAGGAGAAACTCTGAAAACCTAGTAGAAACAACCTTTTTGCAAGAAATATTTATATTTATAAGGAAAATACCCATTTGTGAGGCCATCTCTCTTCCTGTAAAAGGAAGAGGAGCGTGACTAAAACTCAAGAAATGCCTGCGAATGAAGAAAGCAAGGACCTAAATCTGCGTAAGAGCTATATTCTAGTTTACTGTGCTTTTCCTGGTGAAGTCCTATACCCTAACATCGTTTGTTGTTAGCTGCAGATGGTATTTAAGGAGGTGGTTTGGGCCATTTTGGAAAGTTACTTAGTTTTCCTGGGTATCTCTCATGCATACTGAAGATGTACATGTTATTAAATTTCTGTTTGTTTTTCTCCTTATAACTTGTCTTTTATTACAGGAGTGTCTCAGCCAAAAACCTAGAAGAGTGAAGGAAAAATTATATTTCTTCCTCTATACTGCTCAAACCTCTTATTACCATAACTCAAGAACTTTATTTTAAAATTCCTTGAGATTCTTGAATAGAAAAAAATAAAATTTTAGTAGTATATTTTTTAAATGGCATGATGGGTATTCTTAAGCATTGAAATACTTATATTTTCAAGTATACCTACTCACTTGGTAAGGAGTGACTATTGTAAGTACTTTTTTACAGATTCATTTATGTATATACATTATGCAGAGCTTTCTTAGTGGGATAGACAAAGAAGACGCATAACCGAGAAAATTTATCACTTGGTACAATATTTAATGGCATTTAATGTATGACCTGGCAAAAAAACACATTGATTTGGGTGGCCAGCTGAGCCCCCAAATCACCAATCTCATTTTTTTTAAATTAACAGTTGATTAGCAGACCAGGTAAGCCTGTCAAAAAATAAATTTTAAATCGATATTTGAATCCACTGAACTTTAAGTTCCAAAATTTTCCACCGAAGGGGGTGTTTCACTCAAGTGGACACTGAGTTCTTCAGACGATTAAGGTTGACGCGACAGGCTGTCTTTCTGAGGTCGCCACCCTTCCGCGGCTGATTAGATTCCAATCCTGAGAACAGATACTAAACACGTCTCCAATGACAGCAATTGCTTTAAACTCCTTCAAGCCTTCAAAATAGAGAATGTTTAAATTAGAGGTCCTAGTTAAAATAATTAGCAATTAAGACTTCAGGAAATTACATTTAAATCACTTCTGCAGAATCTTTCAGAAGTGCCTGTATGATGAAAAGAATAGATTGCTCTTTGTTCAAGTCTTCCTTTCAGTCTAACAGAACCCTGAGCTAACTGGAACAGGGCGGCAGGCTCGGGCGGCTGAGCTGGACGGAGCGCGTTTGCTGGGGCATTTCCTTTGGTCGTTTACTACTGGCTTCTCTGCAACTTCACCCTTAAACAGGAATGCCACCCCTACCACAGATCCAAAGATTTCCAAACACTCTTCCTAATTACCTAAAACAAAACAAAACAAAACAAAAAACAAAAGCTACATTCCTTCTGCCTGCAAGGAGCAGTTCTTCATGTGCTGGAATTTAAGAGATGATTCTGGGAGCTGCCTCAGAACCGTGGCAACGCTGGCCCTTGGTTCTGGGCCATCCTCCAATCTCCACCCGGTTCCCCGTTCAGGACTGACTATTGCCAAGGACACAGCGCCCCATGTATCCTTCGAAAGGGCGAGGACCCCCTCTAAGGCAGTGTCTTCCACACCTGCGCCCTTTCCTGGTTCACCCTGTAATCACAACTACCTGCCCTGAGTCTTAGAAGCTTTCAGGGAGCCAACAATTTGACGTGCTTCTGTTAAAATCCATTTCCACTTGGGTATTAATGAGCAGCAGCAGCATAGCCATCTCAGAAAACACTGGCTTTTAAACATCAGCCTTCAGGGACTTAATCTGAAACGCAACTCTCTGGCAAAGAGTAGGAAAAGGGGTTGTGAGGCAAAGGGAGCCCTTGGGCTCTTTCTCAGTTCACGTATTCCAGTCACCACTTACTGTCATGACTGACTTCACTCACATATTTCATGAAATTACAAAACCTGAGAGCTGGAAAGGATTTAGAGATAAGTCAACACTTCCATATTAAAGATAAAAAAATACTGCAGCACAGAAAAGTTAAGAAAAGAGACTCACAGTCACTGAACAGAGAGGAGCCTAGGATGCCAGGCTCCAGCTCTGACGCTTAGCCCTTTACCTTGCAGACTCTCTGTTAATGAGCTCTCCAGAAAAAAAAATATATATATGCACTACTACCTAATTCTTTTTTGTCTGTGATTCACAACTGGGCAAAGTGAGATGGCATTGGAGAGAGCAGGTATAAGCATCTCCAAAAAGCATGTTCAGGTTTAAAAAGTATAATTAATATTAGAATGTACTTCCAAATTGGGAAGATGAAGATGCAATTGTTTTGAGGACAAAAACTATAAATAGTAAATTGTAACAAAATGCTGACAGGTTACAATTTCATCCTATGCATCGAAATAGCTCTCAAAGGCTGATGGTGTCGGGGAGCAAAGGCATGTCAAAACCTCCATGGGAAGAGTGGCTTTTAGCTCTATCTGAAATATAGAAAATATTTTGACTATCTTTTAAAGTTTTTGGTTCCAATACCAAAATAGTTTAAACAAATATTAGAAAAGCACAGAAAAAGTATAATCATCACATACCACTCACCATATGCAAAACACTGTTTTCATCATAGTTGCTTAACAGGTCTCTATGTTGCTTAAAATATTTTTGAGAAATAAAATATACAGGTAGAGATAAAGCTGCAGCATCAGTGTACCTTTCTGCCCCCTTCTTCTTCAAGTGATAAATACCCTGATCGAGGATGTGTATATCTTTGCCTTTTAATTTATTCTATTTTACCGCATATGTGTAAATGCATGCTATTGTTTGATGTGTCTTTATAGTTTCTATAAATGATACTATTATTGCATGTATCTTTTTATGACTTTTTTCGTTAAATATACTACTTATGAGATTGTCTTCTGGTTGATATTTTATATATAGTTTATTCATTTTAACTGCTGTACAGTAGTCAATGTCCAAATAAAGCGAGCTTATCCCTCCAGTCTTCTACTAAGGAACACTTACATTGTTTTTATTTCTTCATTTTTGTAGACAGCACCACAGTGAAATCTTGGTGTAGGGTCCCTTGTGCACACTTGTGAGTTTTTCTAAGATGCAATGCTAGAAATAGAATTTTAGAATTGTAGGACATATGTGTTTTCATCAATGCCCATTTATCCTCCTGCTCACATGTCCTAAGTCCTGTTTCCCTACATCCTTACCAAAATGTGGAGATATGAGATTTGTCTTTCTTCTCTCGTGGGGATAAAACGGACTCTTGTGTCACTTAGATTTGTATCACCCGTGCATCAGCAACACTGGGTATCTGTCCGTGTGTGTGTGGAGCGCTCTGGTTCTCCTTTTGTGATCTGCTGTATCATAGCCTCTTCCCACTTCCTGATGGGCTGTTTCTTTTTCTTACTGAATTACAGAGGTCTTTATGTATCCTGAATACTATTTCTTTTTCACTTGCTATAGATAGAAAAATCTTTTTTTAGTGCAGATTGCTTTTTTGCTCTGTTTATGGTGTCTTTTGTCATGCATAGGTTTTTAATTTAATGAACTCAAATTTATTGCTATCTTATATTGCAAGTTTTATTTTTGCTTGAGAAATGTCTCTTACCAGATATTATAAACTATTATTATCCTATATGCTTTCTTGACATTTTTAAAAGTTTTCTGTTTACATTTAGTGTTTGATCCATCTGCAGTGTATGGTTGTGTATGGTATAAAGTAGGAGTCCAGCACCCTTTCCTCTGTGGATGGATCATTGTTAGCCCTGACCAGCCCAACTTTCCCCCAGGGACTTGGAAGGCCATTCTGCAAAGAGTTCCTGCATAGCCATGGTTTGTTTTTAGGCACTCAGTTCTCTTCCACTGAGCTATTTGTCTCTCCCTGCGTAGATAAAACTGCTTCATTTAATATGACTATATAGTGAATTTTACTCTTGGTGGAGTCTCTTCTTTTTTTGTCTCCTCTTGGACCTCATTCTCTATCTCTTTCTATAAAATTATTTTAGGTCATTCTTAGTGCTTTTTATTTTTGTAGGATATTTAGGGTCATTTGATAAAATCCTATGAAACTAAATTAACTTTATAAATTATTTAGAGAATTGTCCTCATTTAATGGTGTTGTCTTCCAATCTTTGCACATGTCTTCTTTCCATGTATTTAACTCTTCTCTTCGGTCCTTGAGTAGAATTTTATAAAAGTCCCCTTAGAGATACTATATTTCGTTTGTTAGACTGAGCTTCAGGTACACTGACTACATTTCTGGAAGGGTACGAAGGTACTCTCCTGATTTCGTACACTGATCTTACATTCAAGATTCTAGCTGAAGAATTATTAATACTGGTAGTTTTCTCATATTTTTCCATGTAGACAATCATATCATTAGGAATAATGATTATTTTGCTTTTTCTTTCTTATTTTTCATGCTTAAATTAACTAATTAACCTGTCTACCTCACTAAGACCTCCAGTACAATGCCAAAATGAAGTGGCAACAGCCGGCATCATTTTCCAGGGACCTGAATGGAGCTTTCACTCTTTCCCCATTAAGTGTGCGATTTGCTGTAAGTCTACGTCAGATTGCCTTGCTTTTCACCCTGAATGGGTACTCAATTTTATCAAAAACTTATTTCTGAACTGTTAAATATATTTTTTACTTTCAATTTGCTCATCTGGTGAGTAAAATTCATAGATTTGTCTAATGTTAAACCATCTTGGTATTCCTAAAATAAACCCTCTTTGGTCAGACTATATACCTTAATCACCGTTGGATTTGTCTTGTGTATATTTTAGTTAGAATTTCACATCTTTCCATAAATGAACTTGACAGTTTCCTCAGTGCCACTGCAGTTCTGACAAGTTCCGGTTCCTGGCATTTGCCATCCTCATGGAACGAGGGGGGTGAGCATTTTCTTTTTCCTACTCTGGAGAAAGTAGGAAAGTTACTCTGAAAAGTAACTTCTTCTGGAAGAAGTTACATTAAATAAATAATTACATCTTTATTAAATGTACAGAACTTGTCTGTAAAAGCCCCTGTGTCAGATTAATTTTATCTGGGTTTATTTTTAACTACTAATTCAACTTCTCCAACAGTTACAAAACTGTTCATATTTTGTGTAGTCATTGTGGTAAATTTGGTAATTTTTCTAAACTTTTACTTTTTTGACTAAAGCTTTCAAATTTATCAACATACAATGTTTGACCATGCACACACACACACACACACACACATTTCGGTAAATCCTGGAAGGGCAAAAAACCCCTCTCTGTGGACCTTCACCTTAAAATGCCTCTAAATACCTTATTTGCCCACAAAAATGAATAACTATGTGATGAATAATGGCAATTTTAATTATAAACACAATAATTGAAGGAAGAAATGAAGGAAGACTACTGGTGTCAGCAACATCCGCGGGATCATCCTCTAAAGGTGAGTTGGAAACATGCAAATGTATTCCGCAGCTTCCCCGAGGACAGGGAGCAAAGCAGCTGGCTGGTACTTTAAGCCTCTCACAGTTGGGCACAGTAGCTCCCGATGCTGGCAGAGCTCCTGTGTCACCAGGATCTGTAGAGCGTGGCAAGCCAAATGAAAGAGGAAGTTTGCAATTAATTAAAAATAAATGAAAACAAAAATCTCCCCCCAGCGGCTTGCTTCTCATCTTGGTTGTAATCCACAGTCAACATTGGAGGCCACGTGGGGCATTTACCAAATGGAAAAGGTACAGGACTGTGTCGAAGAGCCCACAGACTGCCGCTCTGGACCGCACTAATAATTCCTTTAAATCCTCTCATTCCACCTCGTCAAGAGACTCGGCAGCATTTTAAATCTGACTGACCCATATAAATTACCTTTCTACTCATCCGGCTGTGAAATTAACGGTCGAGGAAGACAGGGCCTGTCAAACTGGCTGTGCTGAGCTGCTGAAGGCTTCAGAATAAATGGCGGTGGGGACAGGAGACAGGGCACTTGAGGAAACAAGAAGCCTTGGCACGGCGGGCTGTGGTACAGGCGCCCGCTGTCCTGGAGCTCGGTACCAGCCCTGGGAGGGGGTTTACCGAGAAGGCACACGTCGCACAACAGCATCTGTGACACTGAAGCACCAAGGGCCGTGAGCCTGGGGGCCTGTAGCAAAGGTGGCTGGGACCCACATCACACCCATCAAAAAAGTTAAACCACCGGAATTCAAAAAAGTAAATCCAGAGATACTTCCCATTCTTAATGTTACCTGAAGTCCCTAAGTATCCAAACTTTCTTAGTCTTGGTTTCCTAACTTTTAAAGTAATGCTGTTACTAGAAGTTTTGAAAAGAGCACAATGAAAAAGAAGTCAACTCATAATGAAGCCACTGCAGTAAATCACTCCTACATCATTGCATAATTTTGTGTTGTTTGAAGATGTGGTGGAGAAGATGCCGAGCAAACCTCTGACTCTTAAGTACCCGTGATTTCTTCTGCAGCCTCACCAAGTCTTATCAACTTCTTACATACTATGAGATGAGAGATAACAGTAGGCAACTCACCCTGCCAGCTCTCCTCTATGAGCAATGCCTGGGCACACGGGTTCTTGCACACCAGTGCAAACAAATCTAGGCTAATACAAATGTCGGAGCACCTGTGCCTGCTTTGGGCTGTATGCTGTGTGAGTGGGCCAAAGGCCAGCACAGAAGTGAGTAGGTAAGAATAGTTTTGATCGCATTGCATGCCAGTATACCAGAGAAGTACAAGCAAGGCTGTTAGTTAGCAAGTGCTATTTACCATGTTATTAATATTATTAGTATGAAGAATTCTATTGGTGGCCTTACATTTATTATCTCTTTTTTTCCTTAAAAAGATTTGCGATGATTTTATTATCTCTCATTGATGGAACACTTTGACTCAGAGATGTCATGTAAAATCAAAGATCATAACTTATACAACAGAGCTGGAATTCGAAACACAGTCTGACTCTAAAATGTCACCAAGACTCCACTCTGGTAGTTCACTGAAACTCAGGAAGAAGAGGACGACTAACATTGAAACAATAATAATCATAATAATCAGATATTACATTTTCTTCCTCTCTTCTTTTGCCAAATTCCCTACTTCTAAAAGAGAAGAAAACAAGAACATTCTAGAGTGACTTGTTCTATTCAGACTATTAACATCAAAAACACTTAGAGGTCATTGCCTGTATTCTTTTCTCACATTGTGGAAACTTGAAGCTTAAAGAGCCTCTTGCAAATGGTCTGCATCTTTAATGGCAGGGCCAGGACCAGAAATAGGCAATGGAAATTCCCAGACCACTGCTCCCAATTTTATGTCAAAAATAGACAAAAGGAAGTATTTTCAGGATCAATAAATTACATCCCTCATCTTTCACCTGCCTTAATGGTCCTTAATACAGAAAACTCTAGAAAATTTTAAAAAATGGTAGTTTTCTTTCTTTGCATACCCAACACATGAATTTACAGCTAGATTTTTTTCTCCACTGCAAAGGAGAACATCAAGGCAATCACATGAAAAGATGTTCTGTCACTTTTTTTCAAAGAAAGAAGGCTATATTTTGACTTCAATATATTTCCTTTTCATCATTAGATTCTGACAAGGAAAGTTTTGAATGAGGTCAGTGATATTAATTTTACTTCAATTTTAACTTCCCAAGTGACTTAGTCTGCAGCATTTCTATTTTGGTAATTTGAGTCTTCGACACTAGAAGGAATACATTTGAGATGTGAAGATGTCTACAAAGAAGAAATTTATCATCCTCAAGCTAGAGAAAATTTGATTTACAGCAAAGTTAAACAACAATAACAAAAAAACCAAGGAAACTAAATAGGGATGATTGGAGAAACTCTTCTTGGGTAGCTACATAGGAACAAAAAGGCAAATATCACTGATTTGCAACTATAATTGAAGTTGATCTGCCTTTATTTGAGTTTCTACTAAAGTTCAGACATAGGAATTTTTAGAAGTAATTTGCTAGGCGATTTTCTCTCAGTTTCAAATCCATCCTTTTTTTGTGGGGGTGGGGATGGAGAAATGGGCTAGAAGTCTGAAAAATGTATTTCCTATTTGCCAATTGGCGTCCTGTTAGGTTCTACAAATAGGAGGCTCTACAGGGCGCCTAAGAGACTACAGCAAGGGAGAAGGTCACTTCCTCTTCCTGTTGGGTACAGTGTCTGGTTTTCTTAGACACTCTTAGAACTAGGGTCATCACCCTCTCTGCAGGGAAAAGACCACTAGGCAGACAGATCCCCAAACTCGAGTGCCGGCCCCAGGTTAACAGAAGCCCTCCTCCAAGCTGCCAAGGTATCAGCACCAGTGGGCACCATCTTCTTCCCGGTTATCTGTTTGCCAGCATCATGTTTGCCTTCTTCAACTACTGAGCTGTGGCAGCAGCCTAGCACCCTTCCGAGTCACAGGTTCCTCCTCAGGCTCCTGAGAAACAAGGAGCGGTCCAGGCAGCACCCCTCCTCAGTCCTAACTCTGTGAGACCTCTCACCCAAGCACTACATTTCCTGGGTGTCTCTAACCCTAGCGTGATAGCTGCGTTCTGCAGTCATCGCCCCCGAGTATTTGCTTTTTGCTTTTTTCACTCCTCCAACTCTTGTTTAACCAGCTCCCTATATTAAATTATCCTGTGAAATACCCTAGTGTGTTTTTGATTTTCCGGACTTACACCCTTCCATAGAAGTAAAAATGAGAAAACACATGGAGCATGAGGTACAGTTGGTAGCCAAAGTCGTTGGAATAAGAGACATTACAGCATAAAGTTCATGACTACTATTTTAAACATCATAAAAAGAGTTACTTTATTTTTTAAAAATTTTTATTAAAGTTGAGTTAGCATACAATGTTATATTAGCTTAAGGCATACAACATAGTGATTTCACATTTATATACCTCAGTATGTGATCAACTTGACAGGTCCAGTATCTATCTGTCACTGTACAAAGTTATATTATTGACAATGCACCCTGCACCCTACGTCCCCGTGGCTTATGTGTTTTATAACTGGAAGTTGTACCTCTTACTCCCCTTTGCCTTTTCACCCAGTTGCCCCTCACTCTCCGCTCTGGCATCCATTAGTCTGTCCTCTGTATCTGTGAGTCTGTTTCTGTTTTGTCTTGTTTGTTCATTTGTTTTGTTTTTTTAGATTCCACACATAAATGAAATCATACAGTATTTATCTTTTTCCGTCTGACTTATTTCACTTTGCCTAAAACCCTCCAGGTCCATCCATGTTGTCACAAACAGTGAGATTTCTTTCTTTCTTTCTTTCTTTCTTTCTTTCTTTCTTTCTTTCTTTCTTTCTTTCTTTCTTTCTCTCTCTCTCTCTCTCTCTCTCTCTCTCTCTCTCTCTCTCTCTCTCTCTCTCTTTCTTTCTTTTGCTGCTAAGCAATATACATATGGCCTCCTATCGGACATATCAGAGGCCATGTGCAAAAGTAGTGATATGTATAATAATTGAATAACACACAGTTGAGGCACCAATTTTTTTCTTTTCAGGTTACTCAGTCACAGTAGAATTCTATCAGGACGGTGAACTGGCTAACGTGCACTGTAAAAGACTATGAAAACTGGAAGCACAGCTGAAAAAAATAAAGTCTTCTAAGTATCTCATCTAATGCAGCTCTGAGGTTACCTTGCATTTATGTAAACCTTCTCTCGGCAATGTCCAAGGGTAGCCAAGGGGGACTCAACCCCTGATCAAGTTCATAACAGTACAGAAAAGTAAGGATGAAAATGCCCAGACTTTAAAATCAGCGGGTGTTTCTGTGGGCTGCCCCTTTTCTTTCCTCTCATTCCAAACTAAGTTTTCTCCCCAAATCCACACATTTACACCATATTCCAGTGTTCTGAATCTAAATTTTTTAAGTTGTAGGATACAAGTTTGATTGGCCTTGTCCTCTTAGAAAATTCTCACAGTATTCCAGCCATAAGAAATACCAATATAACAATAACCCTCTGCAGCAAAAATAATTAGTTATAAAAAAAACAATAACATACATGTCCAATGTAATATGAAAAACAGAGACCACTTATTGAAGAACACATAAGATACAAGAAACATTGTATATAGGACAATGATATCTCCATCCCTTCAAAGTAGGCACCTGGGAACTTCACACAGATCTCCCAATTGCCATCAGCTGCCCCATTGTATTTACCTGGATCTCATCAACCAGTCTGAAATCTCTTCCCTTTCCAAGGTGATTTTAGTTTTGGGAAAAGTCAGAAGTCACAGGGTGCCAAATCTGGGCTGTAGCGGGGCAGAGTCACCTAGGTGATTGGATGTTTCCCAAAAAACTCTGCACAAGACAAGTGATGCCGAAGCAGGCTCGATGTTGTGATGAAGCTGCCCATCACCAAGTGCCCATAGTCATGGGCTTCTGATTCATCTGAATAGTTTCCACAGAGGAATGTCCAAGCTTAATGCAAAATTTGATGCAGAGTCATTGCTCTACTCGCTCAGTCATTGTGAAGTGACAGTCACACAGTACACATGCTCACTCAACAGCATCTACCACCCCCACTGACCAGTAGTACAGTGAAGTCATCATCATTCATGCATGCACATTCTAGCCCACTCTCCTTGGTGGCCAGGTTATACCGATGTCTCATAAACTGTTCTCCTTATATTAACAATGGCGTATACGCCATTAATTTGATTTTGCAAAATTTTTCTGCTCTCTAAAAACCTGCTGAAACATTTCAGTTTCTACGGTCAGAAACCAATGGAATGAAAGAAAGCCAAATGCCATGCCAAAGCCCTAAAATTTAACTGAAACCCCAGAGCCTAAGGATAAACTTCTGTGATATTTTATCCATACTCTCTACCCAATAAATATTTACAAATGCAAATATGACAATCCCTATCCGGAGAGCCAGCTTTAAAATGTCATCTCTGAACAGCTGTTCCTTAACATACTATGTGCTGCACAGAGGCCTCGAGGCTTGTTCGGATCCTTTAGAAAGCAGATTCTTCAACATCTCTGTACTATCATTACATGCAGTGGCTTTTTGTAGTGTAATTCCATTTCATTTGTTTAACAGGTATGCACACACGAGTTTAACTTTTCTTCAGGATTTCTCAGAAAGTGTCAAGTTCCAGTTCTGGAGACCTGTCGTCAAGGAGTCAGGTCTGTCTACTCAAACAGGAGCACAGCTAAATGCAAAATGAGGGAACTCCATCAGCACCTTCATAAATTTGTTAAGAAAATGATTTGTCAGTTATAGCTCTTCATTTAAGCAAAAATGAAGTCTTGTGTGATTAGCCTATGAATTCAAAACCAATCTAAAATTGACCTTCTGGAAGGCAATTATTGCTTTCTCTAAAAGCTTTTGTCGAAACATTAGGCTGCCAAGGCCACCCTGGAGCACCTGGAGCTGGTACCACACAACGATGAAAGCTGATAGCAGTCACTGGACTTCTTGATTGATAGAGATGTGGCAAAAACAATTATGTGGATACACTTCTGATCGCTAATGAAATTATAATCAACAATATTGTTCTATCTACACAGTAATGCTGAACTGAGGTTCAGAAGGATTAAGCCATCTTCCAAGTATTCTACCAAGAAAGTAGTTAGGATAAATGTAGACTCAAATCCGACTGCCATGTTTGGTTCTTTCTATGATTTCACCACATACAAAGGCAATGATACAGCATCTGTAGCTTTGATTCTGTGGAATGCAATGAACTTTATATCTTCACTTTTGTGAATCTTCCTCATTCTTTAGGACTCAGCTCCAGTACTACTTCTTGTAGTACTTCCAGTACTACTACTTCCAATAAATCTTCTTAATTATACTCAATCAGTGTTCTCCCCATCCTCTGAAGTCTGTAGCAAATATCACTTGCCTGGGTTGGCAATTATCTCATCACAGGCACATTGTCACCTCCCCTACCAGGTATTATGTTCCTTTATATCCTCTAAAATGCCCAACACAGTGATAAAGACATAGTTAAAAACTAAAAAATGCTTACTGTTTGGATGATAGATTGGTAAAAGGTTTTATCCAAAATCATTTAAAGTACTCCCTCCAAGTTTCAGTCTTATTTTTTAAAAAAAGGGGGATATGAATTTTTTATTTTGCATTTTGGCATTTCTAATTTACCAGTTAGTTGTACAAGATTCTACCTTCGTTTGCATGTAGTCTTAGGCCAGGGATGATATGCAAAATATTTAAAATCCTTATGTTGGGGTACTGACCAATCAGAGTGTAGAAGATGCTGGAGTAATG
>PVKM010032265.1:0-16491 GCA_004027735.1 Carollia perspicillata
CATTTTTGAGAGTTCAGTCGACTTTCCCCTGAAGGTTTTGGTGACACCACAAAGCAAGAACTAGTCTCCTATTGCCTTCTCTCTGTGCCCACCCTTCAGTCCCACGGCCTCTGCTTCTCTCTCATTTCTCAAGCAGCCCTCTCTTTCTCTGGGACAAAACAAACGGCTCCCCTTTCCTTAGTGGCAAGTGCTTTCTGAGTACTCTGTGTCTCCTGAGCATGGGCGTGTGGTTACACCCTGTTTCCAAGCAGGATATCCAAGTACTTCTTCCAAAGTCGGGGCTTTTTCTGGCAGGAACTCTGGCAATATTTCGCTAATGTGATAAAGCAAGCCACTCTTAATGACACCTTGGTTGATAAAATCGGTAAAGAAGAAGAGAGTTGAAGAGAATGGGAACCTGAGCTTTCACAGAGGAGAAAACTAAGTAAAATCACCCAGCCAAAGCCTGGAGAAGCTGTCATAGGGCCCCTAAAACACTGATGGTATGCCCGCTGAAACCAAATTTCACCTGCTTCTCGGTTTTACCATTGGATGGTCCCAGTTAGAATCCTGAGCTTTCCTGAATAAATTTTGTTAGTTTTGCTTTTTTAGAAGGGAACACTCCACCACTCAGTACACAAAGCCAGTATACCTAACAACATCCTCAGGATTCCAGTGAAACAACAGAACTATTTTTTCTAGTTGCTTGTGTTCATTAGTGGAGCCTCAAAACCATTTACTACCTAGCCTCTACCTGTTGGGAACCTGGGCTGGGCAGAATCTGGCCTTTTGGCTGATGCAATCAGCTCAGGGGTTTACGCTCCGCAGAAACAACAAGGAGCATGTGGAGAGCATGAACACAGGCTACCAATCAGAGTATAGGACACGCACCCCGGCACATGCGCAGTAACCTATCAAGAAGCACTCCTTTGTGTAACCCTCACCAATCAAGTAGCGACACACTTCCCCTTTCCCCCCCTTTTATAAGTCTTTGCCCGGAAATAAAATTTTGCAGCTTGATCAGAACTTATTGTCTTGCTGCCATTCTTTGTGCCTCTTGTCCCCCTCACCCATTTGCTCCAGACAGGTGGCCGAGTCCCCATTGACTGCTCTGCTGGCCGGAGCATCTACCGACCCAAGTTGAGCCTCAGATGCCCTGGTGCTTCATGACCCAGCAATGCTGCACCAGCGCTGGTCCCGCCAACACCACGTGCTGTCTAGTGACTCCTTGCCTCTGTGGTGCTGCCTCTCAACCTGGACTCACCTTTCCTCCTGCCCAGCCTCCAAAGCTGAAATTAGGTGCCGCCTTTCCTGAGAAGTCTTTCCTCATCCAACTGCCCTGTGAGGTGACTTAGCCTTCAGTGACTTCTCTAACAGCCTATACACATTTTTTCTAGTTTTATACTTTCCACACAGTAATCATTTGTTCGTGGGTCTTTCTCTTCTGCTGGAGGGTGACCTTGAAAGCTTGTCTCGCATCTTACTCAGCTCCATGTCCCCAAGGCCAGATGCAACCTCTTCCACAGAAAGCCTATGGTCAAAGTTAACTTCACAGATTTCTCTGCTCTCCACAAGATGATTGAAAACGAACAGCATTTTCAATATTTTCAGCCCCAACCCACCCACTTACGATATTTGTAAAATCACTTTTAAATCATTATAGGTTTGTGTAAGGCATATGAGAGTGAAAGCCTCACTCCAAGGACACACAGCTGCCCTAATCACAAACGCACACTCCTGCAGAGGGCGGATACATTTAACCTCAGAGGCCATATCCCAAAGGCAGCCTTCCATCCCTCTCCAGGTCAACATCAGAGGTTATTTCATTAGCATAAGCAGTTTCAATATTACATTTATTTTGGAGAAAGCGTGATATTAAGACCTGTGAGGACATGTCATTAAAATGGAGAAATAAGTTTTCTGTCATGCCCCCCACTGCCCCCAAATAACACTAATTTTGATACTCACCCATGGATAACGGTACTTCTACAGAAGTTACGAAGTCCAGCAGAGAAGTTCCAGCACACCATTGGAGCAAAATAATAATAAGATTGGATACATTGAGGAAGGTACAAAGAATGGTTTCACTGTACTAATATCATCCCTCCCCAAAGTGACCCTCCCCAAAGTGACTCAGTTCAGAGCCCAAGTGACCTCCACAGCCCATGATTTCTCCCATAGGGAAAGTGAGAGTGTGTGAGCAAACACTCAACTTCCCCAGCTGTGCAGGATGCTGCCAACGAGTCCCAATTTTTCTCACCCCATCCAGGATACTGAGGTGCGCCGTGTGACAGTGAGGGTGGGGGGACAGAAACCGGCTGGGAGAAGAGCAACCAGGGCTCTTGGAGGACATCAAGTGAATGCAGACCTATTAGAAAGCCCATCCATAAACCACTGGCCCACAGGCATTTCCAACACTCCATACAACTTACCCACAAACAGCTCACCCCACCCTGTGCCAGCTCCCTGTGCACACCCTGAGAGACAATGAGAGTGAGTCTTTGCAGATGTCTAGAGAGCATGTGCAGAAAGCTGGCCCAGCTCTCCGGGTTTGGGAGAAAGCACACCACCCTGAGCATTCATCACCAACACCCTGGGGAGAGCAAACTAGAGACTCTCAGCAACTGGCCTGGCTTTGAAGTATCAAGAGGAGACGTGAAATCTAAACAATTTTCTACCAAAAGGGAACAAAAGGTATGGAGGAGTATCTATAGAAATTCATAAGAGTGCTGATGGAAGGTATTTCTCTCTAAAAGCCTATTCATAAACACTGGAGGAGGGGACTACTTCTTCAAATGCAAACACACACAAAAAAATCAAGACTTCAAGGATCATGAAAAAATCAAGGAAACATAACACCAGTAAAGGAACACAATTTCCTAGTAACTGAATCCAAAGAAACAAAGATCTGTGATTTGCCTGATAAAAAATTAAAAACAGTTGTTTTAAGGAAACTCAGTGAGCCACAAGTAACCAGAGAAAATCAATTCAACAAAAATCAGGGGTATTTTTGGTAAAACTGGGTATTTTTCTAATACCTAAACAAAAAGAAGTTTAACAGAGACATAGAAATGATAATAAGTAAATTAATTAATTAACTAATTCTGGAGCTGAAGAATGCAATGAATGAAGTGAAAAGCGCAGCAGAGGGCATCAGCAACATAGTAGATCACCAGCAACATGCTGGATGGAGCAGAAGAAATAGTGAAACATAAGGCAAATTATTTGAAGTTATGTAGTCGGAAAGTAACAACAACAACAACAAAAGAATAGAAAAGTGTTGAGGCTACACGAACTATGGAATGCCATCCAGAGCAACAACCTGCGCATTACGAGAGTTCCAGGAGGAGGAGAGGGAAGGAAAGGGGCTAAAAGGCTATTGTAAAACATAATGGCGGAGCACTTCCCAGACCTAAGGAAACACTGGGTCATCCACACTCATGAAGCTCCTAAGGTCCCCCAAAATTTCAACCCCAAAATGTCTTTTCCGAGGTATATTATAATCAAAACATTTTAAATTAATGATAAAGAGAATTTTAAAAGCACCCAGAGAAATAAAATTCTTCATATGTAAGGAAACCCTGCAAGGCAAAAAGTTCACAATCCAGGAGACAGTGGGATGCTGTATTCAAAGTGACAAAAGAAAAAACATCCAATTAAGAATACTTTACTGGGTAAAGATTTTTATAGAAATGAAAGAGAGATAGACTTTCCCAGACAATCAAAAGTAGAAGGAGTTCAGCCCACTACACCTTTCTTATGAAAAATGCAGAAAGGAGTTTATTCAAGGTAAAATAAAAGAAAACTAGTAAAATGAACACTCATGAAAATATAAAACACATTAATAAAGGTAAGTATGCGAGCAAATTCAGAATACTGTAATACCATAATATGGTTTTGTGTTAGTCACCAAACTCTAGTATAAAGGTTAAAGGACATAGTATTTAAAATAACTAAACCTACAATAATTTGTTAATGATACACAGTATGAAAAGATGTAAATTGTGACATTATTTTCTGGCCTAATTGCCCTTTTTGGAACCTCCAGTATAGCTTGCTCTCTTCTTGACATTTTAAGTCGTTTAATGACAGTTAGCCTATCTCCATTCCAATCTACCTACTTGGGATACTCCAAATTGATGCTTGGGAATCATTTAAAAAGATGACTTTTAAAAGGCAGAGAATTAGGGGGCTGGGTGGAGGTGGGTAAATGGAAAAATTAATTAATTAAAAAGATAAAAGGTAGAGAATTAGCTACTAGACAATAATGTTAGCATGTATTGGCCTATGCCTGTAATGTCCTCCCCCACCCCACTACATCTGTAGATTCCTAGGATCTAGCTAAATGGTCTCTTATGTAGCACGTGAGTGAGTGACTGACCTCAGTCTAACCTAGTAGGAACCCTCGCAGTGTGCACCCCACACGGCAGCTAGGGCAAGCAGTGGGAAGAGACTGCCCTAGGGCTCATGGTCACGGGGGTTACTGGTGTGGCCTCTCCTGTGTTTACTCTATGGTGCTCAGCAGGCTTAACATATTTAGTATGTGTTAGTATTCATAACAACTCTCCCATGTATGATACCTGGGGAAAGATTAAGATCAGGAATGCAGTGATTTTAATCAATTATGCAGGAGAGTAATTTCACTTCATAAGCCCCTTAAACTCACATGGAACAGAAAGGTTCAGACTCATCGGACTCATTTGTAAAGCCCTGTTGTAACTTGTTAAAGCCATGATAATTTCATTCATAAGAAGGCTGGGTGACCTACGACCTCTTCGAGTTAAGCCCTAGGTCGCCATTGACATTTTTTTGTTTAGTTTAGTTTAGTTTTGTTTTAGTTCTTTTCACCTGGATATGTGGAAAAGAACAGTGAGAGTCTGTACGGGGACATAGCCACACAGTCCACATCATTACTGTGGGTATCATGGAGTAACTTGATGGCAGCCTAAATGAGCTGGATATTCTGAGTTTTCATTTCCTCCCAAAACTATGTGAATGATTTCCCTGCATCTTGAGTTTCTGTATTTATGCTATTCAATAAGCCTCCATTCTATGGCTCAAAGGGGTTCCAAAATGACCTTAGGCAATTTGATCAGGCACAGCTTTTGGATTATTTCTGACAGAAAGTGATAGTTCCCTAAGTGTTTGAGGTGAAAGTGGGTTAGCTATTCCCAAACAGTTGTTACTCAATTATTAAGAAAATATAGAATTAAATATTCATGATCCTGGGTTAGTCAAAGCCTTCTTAGATATGAAACCAAAGCATAAGCAACAATAAGAAAAAAATAAATTGGGCTTCAACACTCAAAATTTTTGTGCTTCAAAGGATACCATCAAGAAAAAAAAAAAGACAACCCAAAAACTGGAGAAATATTTTCAAATTTTCTATATGATACAGGACTTGTATCCACGATATATAAAGAATGCTCACAACTTAATAATAAAAAAGCAAGTAACCCAAGGTTTTAAAGTGGAGATGTGTTCTCAATAGACATTTCCCCAATGAAAATATACCGATGGCCAATGGACACATGAAAAGATGCTAAACGTCATCAGCCATCAGAAAGTTGCAAAGCAACATTCAAGACACCACCTCACACCTTTTAAGAGCGAGTAACATTGTTTGGAAAACATTTTTTATGTAAAAGGAATCATGCCTGATTTTTTTAAAAAAGCTCCTTTATTAAAATGAGAAGCCCTGGGAATTCTCTGACCATTGTTCCTAAGAAAGCCACATGTTTCAAGTCTTCAAATGTAACAGAATTATTCTATTTGACTATTTTCAAAAACATTCTTAAATTAACAAATGCTGCATTAGTGTACAGAGATCTGAAAATTACATAGCACTGTCAATCGCATTTCTAATCATGCAGGAAGAATATGATATGCTGATGGATCACTCTTTGACATTGGGTGGACTTCTGGGCAGCAGTTGATGCTACTGCTACTGATTATGCCACGTGTACTTTTGCCATCTCTTTATGTGTCTGTTGACTTAGCTAGTTTCTCCAAGAATTTGGTGTACAATAGGTAAAAGGATAGGCCCTTAGCTGTTACAACCAAAAGGTCTAACCACCTACATTTCCTGTAACATTATCAGAAGACAGGGATTGTGCTGTGTTTCTTTCAATTACATCTGCTTTCTTATATAACTGAAAATAAATCAGCCAGACTCAGAGACTATCATTCTTGACAAGATGCACTTGACCATAGTTTAAAGAAAAACTCATGGGGTATTAAAGTTGGCTTTAATCTTAACCAACAATATTCAATATAAAATATACTCCCAAATTTCAGTAGCAGAATTGAACTACACAACTCTACAATTCAAGCCTTTAGATGACTTTGTATCAAAGTTGGTATCTTTCCTATCTGCCCATGGCTTACTTCAGTTATCCAATGCCTTTCTTGAAATGTTAACTACTGATAAGAGAGCCTTTTATACTTAGCCTTTCTTGTTTCCACATTGCGATTATGCTTATTCTACCCACCTTGCACCTAGATTGGCCCCCATATCGTCATTTATAAGCAAGAGATCAACCATATAGGGAACCAGTCCATGTGGCAGTGGTGAATGTAGCTCAGCTCTGGTTTGGAAAACCAACAGGTGCCAGGTGACACACAGGAGCCAGGCCCACAGATCCACTTTCCCGTGGGGAACCAGGCCTGCATTATATCTAGGCTGCTTTGAGGCTTGCTTTTGCTAAAACTCCCTCACCCTGAATTAAGGCAGCAAATGTTTAATGCATATCTTTGAAGTAACTTCCTAAAGTCTGTGCTAAACCTCCCAAGGATGGAGTATAAATAGTTCAACCACTTGTCTCCTTGCATTTGCAACATCCTTTCTTTTTTGTTATCCATAAGAAGTAAACAGCAACATCCTTTCCTTGGTTATCTGTAAAAGGTAATCACCTAAAGCAAAACTGTACACAATAAATGAGGACCTTCCTTGATGTAATCCTCCCAGAAAAGCAATAAAAGGCTGCCCAGGCAAGAGTTGGGGTCCTCTCTCACTCAGAGAGTGGCCATGCCATCCCTTTTCTCCACAGGACTTCTGTGGTCCATGTGAATTTGTTCGTCGCATCCACAACATCATAGATACCGCTGGTCAGAGTCCACATCACAGCCACACCTCATCTGGATTTTGCTTGCACATATTTCCATAATGATTGTTTTCTTAGCAGCTGAATCTTTTTTCACTATATTGGAACTCTCCAGATGATACTAAATCACTTTTCTGTTAAGAGACTCAATATTACAAATAAATATAAGCCTTACTGAAATACAACTTTTTAAAATGCATTTCTGTTCTCCAAGTCCACCCATAAAAGTATGATAAAGTTTTAATAAAAATTAGAAGGAGTAGGGAATAAGTTTTGTAGTTGAGGCAACAATGTGCACTTTGCCACAAAAGCAGAATAAATATTATCAATTTGGGGTGAGAGAGACAGTGACTCGGGGTCATGAGCTCACTGGAAAGAACTAGAAAATATTCAAGCCGTACTTTAAAGAATATACACAGTTAATAACTGTGTATATTCAATAAACAATAACAATAAAAGATAACAAAATATTTGGAACATGTAACAGAAAAAATATTTTAACATCCTTGATACACAAAGAATTCTTACAGATCCAAAAGGAGAAAAATTGACTTTTGGGGAAAAAATATGAAAAGAATAATAACAAGGCAAAAAGAGATACAACTGGTTAATACTCATATAAAGATGTATTTAATCTTACTAGTAATCAAGGGAATATACATTTAAATAATAGTTTTTTATTCTCAGACTGAAGACAGTAAAAACAAATAAAAAATCATACTGTTGAAATTTCTCTCAGTTCCCATTGCTACATAACAAATTCTCTCATAGTTTGGCACCTAACAGTCATTTAATTCTGTGTACAGATTCTGTGGGTCAGAAATTTGGAAAAACAACAGTGGTGGAGCTTGTTTCTGTTCCCTGATATCTGCAGCCTCAGCTGGCAAGACTCAAAAGCTGGAAGTGACTAGACAGCTGGGGGCAGGAGTCCCGTGGAGGAATCTTCACACACTTAGCTGCCAGTAGACACTGGCTGTCAGCTAGGACCTCGTCTGGGGCTGTGGTCTGGAATACCTGCCTGTGTCCACTCCATGTGGCTCAACACGAGACTCACTCTTCTTACATGGTGGCCTGGGCCTCCAAGGACACAGGTCCCAAGGCAAGCAGGTGGAAGCCTGTCATCTTTTATGACCTCGCCTTCAGAGTCACATAGTATTAAATCTGCTGAAGTCACAAACTGCCCAGATTCAAGGGGAGGGAACAGACCCTGCTTCTCAGTGGGAGGAGTATCGAAGTCATACTGCATGAAGATCATGTGAGAGGAAGTTTCTGATGAGGCCACTCTTAGAAGATAAAATCTGCCATAGAAAAGAGTAGGAAAACACATTCTCTCAGAATGCTGAATGTAAACTACTATCTTTTTGAGCGCTAACCTGGCCCCATAAACAGGGGTATTATAATGTTTCAACATTACTTGCAAAGTAAGTTTCCCTCCTAAATCATATTCTAACTGGGGAATGGACCAATGCATTTCACTTCTCAAATACATCAATTACAGTCTTCTACTTGTAAAGAATTGAGGTTTCATAGCATCTTATTTAATGCATATTTTTCTCCTGGAATGTTTTACCAAGTCAACATTTATACACCCAATTCAACAAATAAGTATTGAGTTCCTACTAAGTGCCAGAGTCTCTGCTAGGTGTTAATTAAACTGGACAGTATGGATACCATCCTTGTTCTCAGGGGTTTAGATTCCACTGGAGAGGTGAATATTAAATAGTTATATAATTATAATTACACTCTGGGAGAAGTGCTTTGAAAATAATGTAAAGGAAAGTATGAGAGGATTTTCAGGCAGAATTATATTAGGGACAAAGGAATTGGTACTTAAACTGAGAATTGTAAGAAGTATCAAAAACACTAGAAGTTTACCATTTGAGGGGTAGGGAGCTATTCTAGGCCGTGGGGGGCATTTACCTAACAGCCATGAACCAGGAAACAGGCAGGTGTGTTAGACAGACATAAATGTGACTGAAGTTCTCCTGATGCACTTTCTGAGTGAGGAGAACAAAAGCAAGAGGAAACCAGAGACGGAGATAGTGTCCAGACCACCCGTGGCCTTATATCCACAGTAAAGATTTTGTATCTTATTATCTGTGCATCAAGCCCTCTTGGAAGATTTTAAAGAACTAAAGCATTTCCCTTTTTGTTTTATAAGAATTCTCTGTGTACCAAGCAATCATAGCAGGTTTGTAAGCAGGAGCACAGCATGGTCTCATTTATGTGTATTTTCGAAACATTGTTTTGATCTTTCTCCAAAGGATGGAGATGGCGGAGTAGAGAAGGGGAGACTAGTTCCGAGTCATAGAGGAAAGCCAGGCGAGAGGCGAGCCTGGCTTAGGCTAGTGTGTTGACAGTGCAGGTGAGTTAAGATATAATTTGGTTGGAAAATGAAATTTACTGGGTATCCAAAACCCAAAACTACAAATCTCCATACTACTCATAACCATATAAATGGATATAATCTTTCTAGAAGACAACTTGACAACATAGAGAAATCCTTAAAACTTCCTTTACCCTTACTGATGTGGCTCAGCGTGTTGGGCATCGCTCTGCAAACTGAAAGGTCGACCGTTGATTCCCGGTCAGGGCACAGGCCTGGGCAGCAGGCCAGGTCCCCGGTTGAGGTGTGCAAGGGGCTATCAATTTATGTTTCTCTCACTCCCTCCCTTCCACTCAGTCTCTCTAAAAATAAATAAAATCTTTTTTAAACATTCCCTTTACCTCAGCAATTCCACCTCTAGGTGTTTACCATAAGGAATAATTGTGGATATGTGCAAAGACTTAGCTCAAGGAATATTTAGAGCAATGTTATAAATAAGATTGAAAACCATCAAAAAATTGTTGCCCAGGTCTTGATTTCTAAATGTGGTTTTCTCATAAAAGGAACTAAGGCTTCTTGGAGAAATGGTTGATTCTGGGTCTTAGGCAGGGAGAATACAAGATGAGTGTGGAGCAGAGAGTAAGGAAATACTCCAAAAACCACAGGGAAAAGGGAATGTCAAAGAAACAGGAGCCAAACTAAAAGATCTCCCAATGGCCAAAGCTAGAACATTTTTAATATAAATGTTATATAGTAAAAAGTAATAATGTAGTAATAGATTATAAGTCAAAGTATAAAATAAATATATATAAGTCCTCACTGATATATACGATTGAATAAAAAAAGGGGGAGGAGGCAAATCTTTCTTACAGAAGAATTCCAAATAATTTATGTAACTAACCGACCCCTGAAGATGGAGCTCACTGTTTCCAACCCCTCTACTCCATAATTCATGAGGGTGTATGGGACTCGGTGACTTCCTACTGATAAAGAGAGAATGCAAATAGGGAGGACAGATAACTTTACAATGGAGAACCTGGTAAACACCACCTTGGCTGAACTACCAAGGTTAATATTGTGAGGGATAAAGCACGTCCATACCATGCATACACAATAAAATATGACAAGGGCATTTCACTTCTGCTATTCTTCTCCAAACCCAGTAACCACTCTAATCATAAAAAATGACAAACCCAAATTTAAAAACATTCTGCAAAATATCTGACAGTTATCCCCAAATCGTCAAGATTGTGAAAAATAAGGAAAGAGACTAGGGAAGTGACTCAATACAATACAGTCCCCTGAACTGGATCCTAGAAAACAAAAAAGGTGTTAGTGGAAACACTAGTGAAATTCTAATGAAATCTGGAGTTTAATTAGTAGTGATGTGTTGTACACACATGTCAGTTTCTGAGCTTTGATGAACAGACCACAGTTACATTGACAGTAGGGGAAACTGGTAAGGGTAGTTGGGAACTCTGTGTGACCATCGTAACTTTTTTGTAAATCTAAAAGCATTCCAAAATGAAAGTTCATTTAAAAATGAAACTTAAAGCATGGTTGGAGCCACAGGAATAACACCCCTGAAATGATTACAGAATTACTCGAGGAGGAGCCGAGTTTTCCTAGCTGGTGATTTTCCACCCACATTGGCTTGCTGCCAGCATTTTATGCTGCTTTCTTATATCTGCTTGCCTGGTGGTTATAATTGTCCTTTGAGACACTGGAAATTCCTGTGATTAAAAAAATGATTCTGTGAAATTTGTTTAAAAGATTATTAGTGAAACATAGTATGGTATAATCATAAAATGGACTATAGTTGTAAACTTAAAAATAATGTACACATGATAAAATATATCAATATATGTAGAACTCTAAAGATTCCACCAAAAACCTACTAGAACTAATAAAGGGATTCAGTAAAGTAGCAGGATACAAAATTAATATTCAGAAAGTTGTTGCATTTTTATACACTAATAATGAATAATCAAAAAAGAAATTAAGAATCTCATTTATAATTGCATAAAAATAAAATATATAAGAATAAATTTAACCATGGGGATAAAAGACCTGCACTTGGAAAATTGAGACATTGATGAAAAAAATTGAAAAATATACAAATCAATGGAAGCATATACTGTGCTCATGGATAGGATACTTAACATTGTTAAAATGTCTATACTACCCAAAGCATTGTGATCCCTATAAAAATACCAATGGCATTTTTCACAGAACTAGAACAAATAATCCTAAAATGTATATGGAACCACAGAAGATCCCCAGTAGCCAAAACAATCTTGAGTAAGAAGAAAAAAGTTTTAGATATTATACTACCTGATATCCAATTATACTATAAGGCTATAGTAATTGAAACAGCATAGTACTGGCATGAAAACAGACACATAGATCAATAGAACAAATAAAGAACCCAGAAATAAACACAGACATATGACAAAGGAGGTAATGGATACAAAGACAGTCTATTCAATAAATAGTGTTGGAAAAACTGGAAAAATATATTTAAATGAAATAGACCACCTTCTTATACTATATACAACAATAAATTCAAAATGGATTAAAGACTTAAATGTAAGACTTGAAACCAAATACTCCTAGAAGAAAATCTGACATTTCTCTTAGCGATATTTTTTCTGATATTTCTCCTCATGCAAGGGAAACAGAAGGAAAAACAAACAAATGGTACTGCATCAAACTAAAAAGTTTTTTGCATAGCTAAAGATAATATCAACAACAACAACAAAAAAAAAAAAACCTTACTGAATGGGAGAAAAGACCTACCAATGATTCATCCAATAAGAGGTCAGTAACCAAAGTTTGTATAGAACTCAGACAATTCAAAACTAAAAACAAAATCTTATTTAAAAATATACAGAGGACCTGAATAGACTCTTCTCCAAAGAAGACATACAGATGGCAAAAAGACATATGAAAAGATGCACAACATCACTAATCATCACAAAAATGCCAATTAAAACCCCAATGAGCTATCACTTCACACTTGTCAGAATGGCATCATCAATAAATCAATAAACAAGTGTTGGCAAGGGTGTAGAGAAAAGGGAACCCCATGCACTTTTGCTGGGATTGCAGTTTGGTGCAGTGACTATGAAAAGGAATATAGTTTCCTTGAAAAATTAAAACTAGAACTACCTTATGACCCATCAATTTCACTCTGGGTTCAAAGAAATCTAAAACACTGATTTGAAAAGACAGATGCAACTCTATGTTCACTGTGGCATTATTTACAATAACCAAAATATGGAAGCAACCCAAGTGGCTATCACTAGGTAAGCGGATAAAGAGATGGTATATATACATAACAGAATATTACTTGACTCTAAAGGAATGAAATCTTACTATTCAACAACATGGAAGGACCAACATATTATTAATGTGAGGTTCCCCTGTAGGATCTTCTTATATATTCCAAACTTCTCTGTCATGGGGATTACTGTTATTTGAAATTAAGTATTTTTGGTCTTAACTCTATAACCGAGCTCAGAAATTCTTTGGGCATGTGAAGACCTTACTCATTTGGGACCTCTGTACTTGCCCTGTTTTCATTTGTCTGAATGCATGGCTCCAACATTTTCTCATGGTCAACCTCCTCTTGTTAAAAGTCTCAGGTCAAATGTCACCTTTTCAGAGAAATTTTCATGATGACCTTATCAAAAGAGTACTTGCTATCTCCATCCGCTCCCTCAAATTATTCTGCTTTATTAGTCTTCATAAACACTTGCTACCATCTAAAATGATAGGACTATTTGTTCACTTGACTATCATCTTCCTACTCCTTCTAGAGTAAGTTTCATCACAGAAGAGACTTTGCCTACCTCCCAACCTCTCCATACCCAGGTCCTGGTCTGTGGCCTCACACAGGGGGTGCCCGGTAAGTGTCTGTGGCAAAGATGCATAAGTGGGTCTTGGCTTAATGTATACATGTAGAGCCCAGCACATACAGGTGATACAGAATGTATAGTAGCATCCGGGTGAAGAATGCAGCGAGAAGAGGGCTAAACCCTAAGCCCAGAAGGAAGCCACAAGTAAGTGCAAAGTGGAGGAAGAGGAGACAGTAGAGAAGACCGAGAAGTGGGATGGAGAGGAGAACAAGGTCCAGGTCAATGTCATTTTGGCCCCGAGAGGAGACCTTGGGGAAGAGAGGAAGGTTACCTCAGGCAACATTAAATATGGGGTCAAGAAGTGTCAATGGTTTTAACAACTCAAATATGATCTCTAATGAGCAGTTTGCTTGTTCATAGAGCAAAGCATGTGGGCTTCTACTCTAAAACCTGCCACCTCCTTGTGTAAATAAAGCCTTGTCTCCTTTGGCTGGGGCAGTATTGCTACCATATCATTACACCTTCACTGTAGTACATAACTAAATAAATGAAGTAATACCAAAAGAAAACTACAAGAGTTTGTGATGTATTTTGTGTGCTTTATATTGAACAAATCAATGTTGTCTTCTGAATGTGGGATTGTGATGAATCTTTTTCTACCTTTTTAAAAATATATTTTGCATGTTTCAAGCTTTCATAAATATACCTGTATTTTATAAAATACATATTTGGCATACTTGTCCAGTTAATAAAAATATAGATAACTAATGTCAATTTATGTCATGCCAGACTGTCACCTGTTACCATATTTCTAAACATTTAACAAACCAACCAAAAACCCAATGACACTAACATTATCTGTAGGTGTTTTGTGACAAAACAAAACATCCTACATCCTCTAAACTTTATATAACTCCGTCATAGCCTAAATTCTTTCTTCCAAAATAATGTGTTAATAAACCAACACATTAAGATGAACATTCAAGACGTTGATTTCCACAGGATTGCCAGGTACTTGTTAAGGCAGCTTTCACTATAATTCATTTAGATACACAGAAGCTAAAACCAGGATAACTAAAGCTTTTGGAAGGTTCCATGGAATGAGACAAGTCCTTACAAGTTAAGAAACATTAGTAGCAAAAAAGAGCAGAATGAAAACTTTTTAGTTGAGAAGTAAAGCAGCAGGGTTTTGATGGAAGGGCTGAGAAGGCAGGTCCAGGTGTCCCTCCCCAGAGCTGCACAGCACCATCCCAGTTACTGATTCCATTGGAGTGCCTTCTCCTGCTTTCTTGTCCTCTTCAGAGGCGACAGCAGCCAGCCCTCCTGTCTCATCTCTTTATGTTTTAAGATATACAATAAACTTAGGAAATCTGAGGGAATTTTCCATCATAGGATATTTTCCTTTAGGTTTAAGACCTCCTCCAGATAAATTCTTCCACATGAAACTACACTAAGAGGGAGGGAGAAAAGGAAGAGGATTCCAGGCACATGTTCCGGGAGGCAGTCATCAGAAACCCAGGTGACAGTATGTCCTTACAAACTACTCAACAATTACAGACTCCGTATTTTGTGCCTCTCTCATTGTTGTTCCTTATAGTCGAGGCATCATCTGTGGTGACTCTTAATGTTCATCATGACAAACCCATAGCTCTCAGCTCACTTCCCAGCATCTCTGAGCACACACTGACCATCTCTACCCTCAACGATGACTCTGGAAGGTTTAGCCTGGGCCTGTAGGTCATCTTTCTTTGACGAGGTATCTCCTCAATGGGAAGACTGGTAACATTTCAGGTTGATGTGCTGATAACACTTAAAACATGTGTGAGCCTCGACACCAACAAGCAGATTCTACCATCATGCCTGATACCTGATCCACTTTGCACACAACGAATGTGGACTTTCATTAGAACATAGATTCAGCTTTCAACACTGCCATACACCGCTACAAAAAGACCTAATTCCTCGTTGTGCTTATTCCTACACATTAACTCCTAATCTAGGAAAACACTGTCATCATTCATTAATTAGAGCTGTGTGTACAGGGAGAGAGGTGTTTTTCCAATTTGGTAGAAATCCCAAGATTGAAACGGTAAGGTTGTGTTCCAAACACATTGGACCTTCTCTCTATCTTTTGGTTCCAAGATACTTCATAACACTGAAAAGTTAGACTTTGAATTTTTCTAATTCCCCAGAAAAGTAAGAATTTCAGGAGTAATCAATCATTAGGTATAAGCGTAGGACCGTGTCCACCTACAGATACAATGGTGGCCAACTTTGAGAGCAACAAATAACCCTTTGACTGTCTCAGTTAATTCCCAGCTAATTCTCATCATGGTTCATGCTCCTTCCCATCTACTAGGTCTAGGAATCTCCAAGTGGAATTACCTATTTCAGTTAGGTCTCAAGAAGTTGTGAAAAATGTCATAGCATAGATTTTTAGTAATAGCAGCCATGATAGCATGTAGACCATTCTTAAGGTCATCAGATGCAGAAACCGAGATCTAGCAGTGACCTGTGTAAGGTTACCCAGATAAGCAGAGGTGAGAGTTGTCCTTATACCCTCATCTAAGGCTTCTAAGAGTGTCCTTGATGTGTGTGTGTACGAGGGCCTAACAGAGTTCCTGCCTCAAAGGGGCTTCCACCAACATAGATGGTTCCCATTATAAACATGTCTACATGTGCATTTCTCAAAGAGTTGTCCCCAGACAAGCAGGATCAGCATCACCTGGGAGCTTGTTAGAAATGTACATTCTCAGGCTCCCCCAGACCTTCTCAATTAGAAATTCTGAGGGTGGGGCCCAGTAACCCAGGTTTAATAAGCCTTCCCAGTGCTCCATAGAAGGCTTTTCTTACCCTTAGCTATGTCAGGAGCCTTCTGTTTTCATCTAAATCGTGACACAACAAAGCATTTATTTTCACTGAAACCTGGTATGAAATAGATCGATCTTCCTCACACATTAATATGAGTAATAACTACTTGGGGACCTTGTTAGAGAGCAGATTCTGATTCAGTAGGTCTGGAGTAGAACCTGAGCGTTGTCATGTCTAATAAGCTCCCAGGTGATCAACGCCACTGGTCAGTGAGCCACACTTTCAGGGTCAAGAGAGTCTAGCTAATTAGCTTCAACTGGCATCAAATTTGGGGGCTGAGTATCTTGGATTGAGGAGGGGTGATAAGCGTGATATCTCGCCATTCATGTGGCCTCTCATAGTGTCGTTGCCT
>PVKM010032266.1:0-16470 GCA_004027735.1 Carollia perspicillata
GGAAGAACTCTGTCCCCCATGTGGCTTCTTGCTACACCCTCTTCCAGGGTGATAGAAGAAGCAGGGGATGACACTGGGTGGCAGGGGGAAGGGACAGGGCCAGCCGTGCAGACAGGACAGGGAATCAGAAATCCTCCTGCTGAGACTGGCGCCCCACCCCCTGGGGCCCCCACAGTGCAGAAAATCAGCACCGTGTGTACACCGTGAACCAGAGAGACTTCTCAGCCCAAGACAGCTTCGGCCCGAGGAAGGGTCCATCCCCGTCGGGAGCGCACGGCAGAGGGAACAGTGTGTGGCCTCCCAGAAGTCGGTCGTGGGGGCAGACCCCTCCTCCTAGTCCGTTCAGCCAGGAGGTCCTGCTGGGGAGGAGCCAGCGATACTCACTTCTCAGGAGGTGTGCCCTGTGCTTTGACCATAGCCTGCCTGGTCCCTCGGGGGGACTTTGGAACCCGACCCAAGTCCCTCATCCCCCCAGCCAAGGCACCCCAGGCTCAAAGCTGCAGTGACACCCCAGGCTGGCATGGGGGTCCCTGGCATTGTGACCTCAGCTGTGCCACACACAGAGAGGCAGCCGTCCTGCCCTCTCCTTGGCCTGCAGTCAGCACAGGACAGTGGCCTGGTCACGGGCCCATCGTGGGGAGGTTGGGAAAAGAACACTCTGGCCTCCTCCATCATGTCGGCCAAGAGGGCAGAACTGAAGAAAACACACCCGGTAAAGGAGACACCGCCCCACCTCTGGGTTCCCACTGAGTGGGGATGGGGGGTGGGCCGGGGGTGCAGTCTGCCTGATGAATCCTTAGCTTGTTTCGTCTGCCCTGAGCATGAAGTGGCCTCTCAGCCTGGAAGGAGGGTGGGGTGACTCCTCGGCTTGGGGTGGGATGGAGTTGGGCCGCTGCTGACTCAGGACACAGGACACTGAGCCACACCCCGACCACTCCGGGGGTGTGACCCCAACGGGCCTACTCCAGGCCCGCATCTCATGGCCTGTCTCAGGTGTACAGTAACTTCATTATAGAGTCATCCCCACTTTACAGAGGAGGAAGTGGAGGCCGGAGAGACTAAACTTGCCCACCGGCCAGTAGGGAGGACGGCTGAGATTAGAACCGGAGTCTGTGCTCGTGAATCAGTGCTTGCATGGCCTCCCTACAGCTCCCTGGCACTGCTTCCCCGCCCAGGCAGGCCCGGGGGTGGGGCGGGGGGAGAGGGGGAAGTGGGGGCAGGTGCACGCTCATCGACCCGTGTGGCAGCAGGACAGAACTGAGTGAGTTGTCTTGACTGGGGGCTGGGCAACACGCAGGCCTGCGGTCTAGCACAGCTGGACAGGCAGGGCTGGGCAGGGGCTCCTCCTGGAAGCTGGGGGAAGCCTCCCAGCCCCGATGCCTGACAGGCGGAATCCCCGCTGCCCCTTCCCCAGAGCAAGAACTACAAGGCCGTTTGCCTGGAATTGAAGCCGGAGCCGATCAAAGTAAGAAGCCGTTTTGAGGCTGTGCTGGCAGCCAGGCCTGAGAGCCCTGGGGAGGTGACTTGGAGTCAGGGGTTGTTCTCTGTTGTTGGTGGCCAAGACCTGTGCCAGGTGCTGGGGCACACTAAGAGACAGACAAGCTCCCCGCTCTCATAGAACGTCACACTAATGACTAATCAGACACATACGCAAATAAGAAAACTTTCATCAGTGTCACCGCTGTGCAGAGACGTGAAACAGGGAGCCCTGGTGGGAGGCTGCGGCAGGCGGGGTCAGAAAAGGCCTGCCCCTGAGCCGAGGGCTGGAGGACGAGACTCCGGCCGCTTGGAGGCGTGGTGGACGGAGGACACAGCTGTACAGGGGCCTGGGGCCCAGAGCTGAACCCTGGGGGGCAGTGGGGTGGACCAGCTCAGAGAGAATTGAAGGGTGGAGGTGGGGCCGCCAGCTGTCACCTGTCTGCCCTGGCCCAGAGGGAGACACAGAAACTGGGGAGGTCCCTCCTGCCCTACCTACCCCACAGCTGCGATTTCCAGCACACTCTGTGCTTCTGGTTTCAATCAACAGACATGTGACTACAAAGGAATTAAACCAGAAGGGCCATTTACCAAAACAGGAGGGACTCGGGAGCTAAAGGTAGGTGTGTGAACCCAGGTGGTAGGGTGGGATCAGCCCACGGCAGGAGGGGGCTGGACGGGGGTGGGGCGAGGAGCAGCAGAACAACTTCCATTGAGAAAAAAACGTGGGTATCAACGGTTGTGCTTTGGGCCCTGTGACTTCATTCCCTCGGGTTCTTTTTGTTTGTTTCTTTTAACTCTTTATTTTGAAATAATTTCGGACTTACAGAAAAGTTTCAAAAATGGCACGATGAATTGTAGTGTCCTGTCACCCAGGTTCCTCAACTGTTGACATTTTATCACGGTCCTCTCCCTCCCTCTCTCTCTCCCTCCCTCTCTCTCTCTCTCCCTCTCTCTCTCTCTCTCTCTCTCTCTCACACACACACACACAGTGTTTCCTGGACCGCGTGAGGGCATGCGTCTCTCAAATTTCAGTGTGAATTTCCTAAAAACAAGAACACTGTTCTTACATGGCCACGGAAAAATTCTCAAAATATTAAAATCGGGAAATTAACATCAACATTCTACTCCCCTACAACCCTTATGCTAATTTCAACCATTATCCACTGATGTCTTTCATGACGAAAGAAAACAACAGCTTTTTTTTTGTCTGGGACCCACTCTGGGATCACACGTGCGTGCAGGCTCCCGGGCTCTTTCGCCTCCGGACATCTGGAACAGTTCTGCGACCTCTGTCCCTTGGGACAGGGACGTTTCTGAGGGCTGCAGACCATTCACTTTGTAGAGTGACCCTCGACTTGTGCCGCCTGTGCAGTTTTGACGGCCACCTCACACAAGTCCCAGAGGCACACGATGTCTGCACGTCCCTCCATCCTGTTTTCTCAATGGCCCCCTTTCTGTCCTGCCGAATGGGACGCGTCTCTCTGTCCCTCCTCTGGCCACACCCCAGGACCTTGCCTCCCCTCCTCTGGCAGTGTGCCTTCCCTCCGAGCCATTCTTTACGCCTTCTCTCCCCTCTTTGATTTCCTCAGAATGAACTCAGGGAGGTGAAGGAAGAGCTCAAGGAAAAAATGGAGGAGATAAAACAGGTAACAGGACGAGACTTTTCCAAACTCGGAGGTAAAGGGTGTCTTCCAGGAAAGCGCAATGCCTGACTTTGAACAGGGACGGAAATCAGGAATTTCATGCACGAACCTCTCGAATGAACTCGGTGCAAATCCCTGCTTGTCAGGCGGCTTAGGATGTCTATTTCTTACTTGCCTGATGCGCAGACCCAGTGTTTGAATGCTAAGGGTTCTCTAAGGGGTCTTATGGATGAGGTCGAGGAGATACATACAACCTTAGAGAGGGAGTGGGGGAGCTGATTGGAATCCGGGGACAGCCAGGGACCCGGTCAGTTCTCCTGGTCACGTGCCCCGAGCAAGCTGCAGGGCGACCCCTCTCTTCCTGACTGTGTGATGGCATTGCCTGGAGCACCCTGTGGTCTGAGCCCCACAAGAAGCCTGGGGGTAGGTCCGAGTTGGGCCCAGGCCGGTGGTGGTGGTCACTTTCTGGAACCTGCACCCCTGGTCCCTTCACTGGCCCCTTGGGGAGAACGTGGCTTTAATGGGCCACGACTGGCCTACGCCACGAGCTCCATCCAGCTCACTCCGGCACTGCCGTCCTTTGCTTAACGGGCCTCCAGAATGACTCCACAGGCAGTGATGTGCCCTGTCCCTCTCTTCCTTGTTAGATAAAAGATGTAATGGACAAGGATTTCGATAAACTCCAGGAATTTGTGGAGATTATGAAGGTAAGCATTGACTGAGTGCCTTCCATGAGCCAGCGCCATGCTAGGGTTTGTGGAGATGCCAGACCACGCCCCAAACACTATTGCAAGAAAGAAGGAACACGAGTGACAGGCTAAATGGTAATAGGATGTCAGCTCATCAAGATTTAAAGCAGTAAGGAAGGAGTGTGGACTGGGGTAACCGGAAAAGTCCTCATGGAGAAAGCGAGTCTCCAGGTGAGCCTTGAAGGCTGCATTGGAAGCCCAATGCGAATCTAACCGAAAAGCCCAGTCAGATTATTTCTAAAGTTCATAGTCACTGAGAGGATCATCAGATTTGGGGATCCTGGTTCTCAGACTTTGCTGTGTTTCAGAATCACCGGCACAGATAAAGAAAACAAAGCCCAGGTCCTGTTCTTTTATCTTATTTTAAAGTGTTTTTAAAAATGTATTTGCATTTTTACTTTTATTAGTATTATTTAATCCTCACCTGAGGACATGTATTTATTAATTTTAGAGAGAGAGGAGGAAGGGGAGAGAGACCTCGATGTGAGAGAGAAACACGGACGGGTTGCCTCCTGTCCACGCTCCCACCGGGAATTGAGCCTGCAAACCTTTTGGTGTGAGGGACGAAGCTCCAACCAGTGCTCAGGGCAAGCCCAGGTCCCATTTGGAAAGGTCTTGTAGCCTTGGATTTTTCTCACGGTCTCCAGGTGGAAGTTTGAGAGCCACCAGTGTAGAAGCAGAAAAGTCAAAAGCAGATACCTATAAAATTTCAAGAGTTGTGGCTACCCCTATGAGGTATTAAAATTCATCCAAAAGCCACGATAATCCAGTCAAGGTGGTTCAGCCCGAGGATAACCAGCAGAGATAACCCTGGAACAGCCTCTCCGCTGGAGTCACAATGAGAATACCTGTGAGGCTTTCTAAGAGTCATACTCCCAGGCCCAGGCCCAGAGGGACCGGTGGGCGCAGATACTTCACACTCAGAGCAATTGTGACGCTTGCCACTGGGGAGAGCCGGGCCCTCAGCGCTGCTGCAGTGGTTACTGACTGCGACTGCGCCCGGGGGTCGCCTGCACTGCGGCTCTGACCTCCCTGTCCCCAGGCTGCGCCCCAGCACCACACCAGAACCCCCTGGGGTGCTGTCCAGGGTCAGGGGTTTTTCAAGGTCCCCTTGTGATTCCATTGGATGCTCTAGTTTGGGAACCTCAGCTCTCTAAAATTTAAAATAGGAGAGAGATGGCTTTTTAAAGGTCAGTGAGAAGGAAAGTGTTATGTAATAATATTAACATTGCTTGCATACATGAAGAGAAAACTTAACTCAGTTAATTCCGTAAGCTGGAGTAGTCTACAAAGTGAATTTAAATGCTAAAAACCAATAAGAAGAAAGTATATATAATAAGTATTTAGCCAGAGGTTCTAAGCAAAAATACAATGGAAGAAATCACAAAGGGAATACTGGTATATTTAACAATGAAAAAAAATTGAAATGGGAACAGAACAGCCGCATAAACAATTAGAAAGAAAACAACAGTTTTTGGAGAAACAATTTTTCCACAAATAGGATAAACATAGGCAAAAGGATTTTATCTGTACTGCTCACCCAAATCAGAAAGAACCAAATATAAAAACGGGGAAAGGGCAGGAAAGGGAAACCCGCAGAAGGTAATATAACTAAAAAGCAATAAACATTAAAAGAGTTTACCTCACGAGTAACCCAATGAATGCAAATGAAAACAATAATTAGATACGTGTCACATTACAATAAGCAGTTTTAATCTATGACAGCTACAGAATAAGATAGGAACGCTCGGTACTGCTGATCAGAGTTCAAGTTTGTAAAATACTGAAAAGGAGCCCTGCCCAGCGTGGCTCAGTGGCTTAGGCGTCATCCCACAAAGCAAAAGGTCGCCGGTTCGATTCCTGGTCAGGGCATGTGCCTGAGTTGCAGGTTCTGTCCCCGGACCAGGACGGGACAAACTGTTCTAATTTCAATTTTTTTTAATTGAAAAAAAGACGGGGTGTGTATGAGAGGCAACCAATCCATGTTTCTGTCTCACATCAATGTTCCTCTCCCTCTCTTTCTCCGTCCCTTACCCTCTCTCTAAAAATAAAGACATAAAATCTTTTAAAAAATGTATTGTACCCCCTTGACTCATCCATTCCACTTCTCAGAATTTAACCTCTAAGAATGATCAGAAATGCCAGCATGGATGGATGGATGTAGATAGATATCCATCTATCTATAGATGTAGATGGATACGGATATGTATATATATGCACGAGCACATATATACATATATATGCATATGCATATGTGTGTGTTTATGCATATTCATAGGCATATGCATATGTATATGTGCATGTGTACACACACACATAGTAGCAAAAATACCCACAATTTTAACAGTAGAGAAGAAGCCAAATCAATGATGATATATCTATAGAAAGCAAATCAGGAACTATTAGACAGTGTTTAAAAAGAATGCTTATCATGAGAATAAAAAAAGCAAGATACAAGTAACGTATACAAGCTGATCTCACTTCAATGGGAAAAAAATAGGTAAATGAACATAGAGAAAAAGACTGGAAAGAACTAGACCAAAAGGATCGTGGTTGTTTCTAGGCGATGAGAATTTCCTCTTCTGTGTCCCCTGTATCCTCCACATTTTCCACAAGGCCGAGTGCTATTTCCACAGCGAAATGCAAACACCGGCGGGGGGGGGGTGTTGGTGGGTAGCACTGGGCAGCGGAGGCACGAAGGAGGCTATTTTGGGCGCAGGCACAGCTTGTGCGCAGCAGGGAGGCAGGAGGAACGTGAAGGGTATCACTGTCAGTGGGGAGATCAGTCTTCAAAGTGGGGTCACCTGGGGAAACGGTGAGACAGGAAATGGACGGGGCACCGAGGGGGTGGGGCGTGAAGGCCGTTGAAAGGCTGGCAGACACACGCCGGGACTCGGCTGTGTAAGCAGCCAGGGGCCTCTGGAGATTCTCAGTCAAAGAACATGCCAGGAGCAGCATTTCAGACAGCTGCCGGGCAGCTGCTTGCTAGGTGGCCTTGGCGCCCCGGGGAGCAGGCGGGGGTCATCTGGAGCAAAAATATCAGACAGGCAGCCACGTCCGGCTCAAGGCGGAGAAAACCGGACCAGGTGGAGGACGGAAGGAAAGGGTGAGTCAGAAAGATGCTTTGAAGGCAAAACAGGGTTCTGGTGACCAGCTCAACGCAGAGAAGGAAAGAAAGGCCCCAGCCATGAGGGCACCAAGGCTTTAATCTGTGTGATTAGAAGACAGTGGTGACAATGACAAGGGTCGTCGGGAAATAGAACTAATTGAGAAGAGAACCTCAGGGGCTCGGTGTGGGACAGGAGGAGGTAGAAACCATGGCCAGACTTGTACGAATATGGGATGTTGCGACTCTGGTTTTTTGGATGCGGGAGAAAATTTTGGCTTCAAGCATATTTTGACTCTACTTCTGGATATAAACATTTTATTCAAAATGTAAACTAACATTTAAAACTGCTTCGCAAGAAGGTGTTTTTTGAAATCATCTTCACCCAGACCGTATAATTTTCGGATCAAGTTTTTACCACAGTTCAGGAAACTGCTTCCAAAACTTTGACTTTTTCATTACAGTTATTTCCCATGAAGCAAATTATTTTCAGTTTACATGTTGCAGTAGTCGATCCAACCTTGTTATGTCCGGTACTGTCTATGATAGCATCTGCGGTCTTAGAATCTCTTTAGGGACTACTGTTCCTACCCAATTTTCCCAGGTCAAATTTATAGGCCTGAACTTTGCCAAGATCTTACCATTCCTTCAGTTCCTAGTAAATAATACACGTGAGGGGCCCTTTGAGCTACTTTTAGTTTTATTTTGTGCTGACCATTTCTGCCAGGAACTGGGTAAGAGATGGAGGAACAAACACACGGGATCTGGGTGCGTGGCGGGGGTCAAAACGTTGGCATCGAAGCATCTTTTGCAGGGATGGGGGGTGGGTGTCGCACGATTCCCTGTCTTGGTTCTGCCATTGCAGGCCTTGAACCAAGGCAGATAAATGGTTTCATCCGAGCGTGAGTGAGTTCAGATGAAACAACTCCTGGTCTCCGACTCACCTGGGGACTTGGGACAAGCCCCTAGTGACGCTACCTGTTGCTCGGCCCCATCATGGAAAGGGGGAGGTGGCCCATGTCAGGCACACCCCACAAGCCACCGCGCCCGAGGCCAGTGAGCATTCTGTAGAAGGTGCTGAGGTGTGATCTCTGAGTGGAGGAGAAAGGGGCTCCAAAGGCCCTTCAAGACATAGCTTCTGGCTTTGAATTCTCTCTCGAAGGAAATGCAGAAGGATATGGATGAGAAGATGGATGTTTTAATAAATATACAGAGAAACAACAAGCTGTAAGTATGAATGACCTGCACTTCCCCCCCCCCCCCGTCCCTAAAGAATCTTCCCCTTCACTTAGCTAAGTGTCCTTGGGGTTCGAGGACTCTCAGACCCTTCAAGGAGCTGTCTTGCTGTCTCTGGCCCCAGTGGCTGGGAGTTAAGGCCATCCACGGCCACCTGTGCTGTCGTGATCTCCTTGTCACGTTGGAAATTGTCTCCCCATCTCGGCCCCTCCCTGACTGCCCAGTCTGCTTAGAAGAGGACCAAAGGAGCATCAGGACCTCAGGCTGATAGGAAAGCCTGACATGGACTCACATCTCCGGCTCAGGAAACTGGAGGGAGCTGACGGAGCATCGCCGGCTGTTCACAAGAGGCATATGACACTGCAGAAGCCCAAAAAAGACCCACTGGATTCCCTCCATCAATGCGGGACCTGCTACGTGAGTGAAGCCTGCCCCACCTCAGGAGCTGCGCCCAGGGCTCCTGCTTCTCCCTCTCCTCCCCGGTACCTCTAGCTGTAAGGGAAGCGGCTGCAACCCTCTCTGCAGGCCCGGGAGGCCTCTGCAGCCTGAGCCCTCTCAGGGGTCTTGCCCTCTAGGCCTGGGACATTCCCAACTCACGAGCAGGCAGGACTCAACTCTGAAGGTGCCTGCCCCCAAGTGCCACACTATATTGTTCTGTCCTTTCCTATAGCAAAACTTGACGGGGTGCCCAGCAGTCTGGCCATCTTGGACCAGGGAAAAATGATCTTTCTTGTGCCGTTTCTGTCCTCTACAAGAGAAATGTTTGTTGAGTGCCCTAAAGAACAGCTACGATCAGGGGTAGGTGGATCCAGACGAGACGGGCCTCGTCTCAGTCGGGTGTCCCGTCATCCCCAAGGCAGTGCGCTCAGGCTGCCTTCGCATCAGGCCTCACCTGCGCCCCTGAAGGCTCTTTCCCAACACCTCCACGCAGTCTCAGAGGAGGCACGGCCCCAGGAAAGGAGGGCTGGGCAGCCCAGCCTGGAGGCTCCCTCGGAGGGGCAGGTGCCTTGCCAGCGGCTGACCTGCCCTTGCCTCAGGTGTCTGCCTCTCTCCCCCTCTAGCAGGACACCTTCACGCCAGGCCTGGGCATCCTTCTCACCCTCGGCATCTGGGGCTGCTTTATGGTGTATGTGTACTTCAACCTCCACGTGACTGAGGAGGACATGCTTCCCACTTAGAGCCGCCGCCGCGCCTGCCAGAGCTCCAGGTCGTCCTCTCCCCACTCCTTGAGCCGCACAGTGAAGGCTGTCGCCCCTTCCGTCCCCTCCTACCCCAGGCCTGCCTCCACCTAGATTAAAAGCTTCGTCGAAATCCAAAGAGGGTGTCGCCAACCTTGAGTACGCAAAGGGTGTTATTTTTTGGTTCTAAATCAGTGTATTTCAGATTCCAACCCCTCTTCCTGGTCGTCCTTGAAGGTCATTCCCCCCAAAACACTATCTCTCTCTCAACTCCACCTTGCTCTGCGAAGGCCCCAGGTCAGAAGAGAGGGGAGGCCCTGAATATAACAGACGCCTTTCTGTGTGGTGATAGGAGACACCCCACTGTCCTGTCCACCTCCTCCCTCCATGTTCTTGGCTCCTACATTGTGCGGGTTGGTGGGGAGACCCGAGACTTTGGGGCAGTGTGGGGAGGGCACAGCCGCAGGGTCTAGCCTGCAGGAGGGCTCAGGACCTGGCGCTCACGGGTCCCCTGGGGCTCTGAGGCTCCACCCTCCTTACCCTCTGCCAGGTTTCCCCACCGCAAGGATACAGATCCCCTCAGAGGCCTTAGGCCTTAGCAAAGGCGGGGAAGAGCCCTTGACCTCCCATGGGGCACTCTGTCCTTGCCCCAAGTCCTGGGCAGAGGAGGCTTGGTTGCTAGCTTGAAGCGAGGGTCGAGAAAGCTACAGAGGAAGCAGAATGCCCATGAGCCATCCTGCCATAGGTGTGATTCTTGGCTCCAGTCCGATGGAGGATGAATTCACGGGATTTCACACTTTATTTCACGGCAGCTCTTGCTTATTTCACCTCTTTGCCAAGCCGGCCACTTCGACTTCTAGACAACATAGGCAATCACTGATCAAGTATTTCACTGCTACGTAGTGATGAGTGATGTACTGGGCATTTCAGACATACATTTAAAAAGCAAATGAAAACCAAAAGAAAGCATAGGCCTGGCCCTCAAGGAGCGCATAGTTTCAAAGGAGGTGGTAAACATGTATATTAAAAATGTGGACCGTAAGTAAATAATCACAAGGATCATAAACGCAGTGAAAGCAGAGGTGGGCAGGAGCGGGAAGAGAGGAGGGTGGGCGCAGCCTGGGTCCTTTCCCTGCTGCCGTCACGGAGGGCCACACACCTGATGGCCAAAGACGACTGGGAAGGGGCCTCTCTGGGCTGAAAGCCAGACGTCGGCCGGCCCGCACACCTTCGGGAGGCTCTGGGGAAAGTCTGTTTCCTCGCCTTTTCAGCTCCCGGAAGCTGCCCGCACTCCTTCCCAGGCCCCTTCCACCCTCAGAGCCAGCGATGGCCCGGCCAGCCTTGCTCGTTCTGCATCTCGGACACCGGTCTTCCCCGGCCACCTGCACCCACGTTGGAGATCACCTGCGGTTGCGTCGGGCCCACCTGGTGGCATCGGATACCCTCCTTGTGTTGAGGTCAGTTGCTGAGCAAAGGTCTTTTCCTTTGCTGCCTAACAGAACATATGCACAGGTTCTAAAACACGACGTCTTCAGGGCTCTTATTCTGCCTACCGCAAGGGACTCCCAGACGTGGTCACTTGATGACCACAGCCCCCAACCCTTGGGGATACCTCATTGCTCAGTTCTATGCTGTGGCGTTTTCAAATAGCCCCACAAACTCCTTGACGCTCTTTCGAGAGGCGCCTAAATCCGCTCCCCTTGAGCGAGAGTTAGACATTCTGACCTGCTTCTAACGAACAGCATGCGGCAACAGTGTGGTGTGTGGCTCCCAAGACAAGGTCAGAAAGCACATGGTGGCTTCCACCTTGCTCTCTCCCACACACTCATTCCAGAAGGAAATCTGACTGGGCAGGTCGGGCCGGCTGTCCACCTTGGTCTGATCAGCTGGGCTCTGTGGTATGAAGAAGTGGGGGTGCGGGTTAGGGAGACACCCGCCAAGAGTCTCTGTATCCAGGACAGGAATAGCATCTTCAGCAGAAGAGACAAGATTAAGTGTAATTCCATTCCAGGTGAGGTGACCTTGAGACGTACAGGAAAAAGCACAAGCTCACCAGCAAAGCTGGCGCATGTGCAGCGTCAACAGGAGTGACGTGAGGTGGCTTCCCGAAGGTCCATCCTTGAGGGCCACAGCGGTTTGACAGCCAGGCAGACCTGTCCCCTCAACATGCACATGCACACACACGCACTGTTCTTCTGTTGTCTCTGAGTGGATGGTGTGGAACCAAGGCACAGGGGAGCTTGGGAAGGGGCCAGGGCCAGGGACAGTCAAGACCACTGTCACCAGTCCTAGGGCTTGACGAGCACCACAGGGTCCTTTGCACAAAGAAGACTCAGCGGCTCAGTGCATCCTGGCAGCCCTGGGTCCCTGAGGACTGTGTCTTAGTTCTTCAAACTGGCAGCTGCTCAGATTTGGAAGCACACCAGGGGCCAGGTGATCACGACATCAAGTCTCCAGAGCCGCCCTCGTCAGGTCTCCCTCATCCCATGAGCCGGCCTGCACACAGGTCACAGCTGGGTGTGCACACAGGTCACACAGCTGGGTGTGAGTATTTGCAGACAGCATCCGGCATGGAAATCTAGATGGTCGGGGAAGTTTACCCGGGAGCATCCCCACCTCCCCAACGCCTGCTTGGTCCTGGAGGGAGCCACGTGTGAGGAGTCCCCTACTGACACCCGGAGACCCTTTAGGTGTGTCCGCAGCACTGAAGCCACAAGTCCTGAGGGGTCAAGAGGGCCAACAGGGAAGGCAGCAAAAGGTCAGGCAACAAACATTTCTTGAGTGCCTGCCCAGGCCAGGGCTCGGACCTGCATGCTGAGGATGAAGATGAAGACCACACAGGTCCTGCCTCTGGAAACGGACGGACTGCATGGAGGGGACAGCCTTAGGCAGGGGGCACCTGGTGAGGAGGTGGGAAACTTCTCCGAATGACCAAGTGGCCCAGCCCTTGAAGAGGTGTGTGGAGGCAGAGGGCAGTCCAGTGGGGGTTGATGGGGGCATCAGGGAGGTAAGAGAATGGGGTGAGCCAAGGCAAGAGCGTGGGGATGTGAAGGGCACACCTGGGACCTCAGAATGCAGGTTTACAGATAGGGATGGGGGAGGAAACACCGGAAATCTGAGAGCAGACCTGACGCGCCAGGGCTGGAACAGCAGCTGAGGAGTTTGGTTGGGATCCCATCAGCGGCAGGCGCTGGGTAAGAGTTTTGAGCATGGGAGGGAGTTGGCGTGGAAAGCAGTGGTTAAGGGCCAAGCACCTGGAAGGGGTGTGCCCGATGGGTTCCCTCGGGGCGGGGGGAGAAGAAACCACAGGAGCCGAGGGAAGTGGGTCAGAGCTATTACAAGTGGTTCGGGATCCGGATGCTGAGAGCCTGGGTGAGGGTGTGCGTGGAAACTGCGGGGTCAGGAACGGGCGCCAGAATGTTATTAAGGATGCATCGGAATTGGCAGCTTGGTTGCCCTGGGAGGGAGAGAAAATGTCCAACTTGAGTGCCTACGTGGTACCAACGCCAGAAACGGGGTGGTGGGGTGGGGGGGGATGTCAGCCACGCAGCCGCCCAGGCGCCAGGCATCAGTGATGGGCAGTAGATGAACGCTGTGAGGTCTCTGCCAGTAAGGACCGCCCCCTTCTTCTCTTGTCCCCAGCTCTTCCAGGAAAGGTCCTGAGAGCCATGGATGAGACGTGTCACAGATGGCAATACAGAGTCCGGCGAGCCTGCGCTTTTTCTGGAGGCCTGGATGTCCCCTCCCAGGGAATGGCATTTTACTCAGCCCTGTCCCTTCTGCCAAAGGTGCCATTCCTGCCCTGTATACAGAGCCTCCGAGGGCGGGGACCCCCAGCCTGGGCCCCCACTTCTTTGTGCTGAAGAACCCAGCCGATCAGACCAAGGTGGACATCCAACCCGTGCGGCTGCATCGGGTTTCTCTCCCTGGGAATCTGGAATGGGAGTTTGGGGAGACTCAGCCGAGCCCCCAAACTGGGGCCACATGATTGGGAGCTAGAGAGGCATCTGCCACCATTGGCCGAGGAAGCAGAGAAAGCTGATCCATAGAAAGAGAAAAGCAGCTGGCAGAGACAGAGAATGGAGCAGGGAAGCCGAGAGAAGTAGTGACCCACGCAGCCCCAGGGAGAGGGTGGTCGGTCTGGCTCTCTGTGCGAGAGCCCAGGACTCTTGGACGCAGCACCCAGATCTGTTTAAGCAGAATGGCTTTCTGCCGCCACCAATCAAGCCTGAGCTAAGAATCTCAGAGACTGATCCAATTTCTGCCACTTACAATGACTGTCTGCAGCCCAGAGTCAGGCAGCGAGGTGCCCACAGCCATACAGCCAAATGGAAGTAAAGCCAGGGCCGTAGCCGGGTGTTCTGACTCTGGCCCTGTGCTCTTTGCCCCCTTTGCTCTGTGGCTCTCTGGGGCCGGGCACGGCCCAGGGGAGGGAGGCGAGGCAGGGGCACAGAACTGAGGTCAGCCGGGTTGGGTACAAGTCAGTGGTGTGGCCGCAGTAAATCACTTCACCTCTCTGAGACTCAGCGTTCCCACCTGGGGATAATAACCCCTAATCCACCCTGGGGTGTGAGGGCTAAATGAGAGTACATGCAGAGGAGTTCGGTGTTTTGAAATGCCAGGGCAGTGATGACGATGATGAGGTCAGAATCGCCTTTCGTTGATTAAAAGGCCTCCGGGTCTCAGTGGCAGTTTCCTGACACCCAGACCAACCCCGGCCACAGCCAGGCGTGTGCTGCAGTGAACGTTGCTCTGCTGTAATTAAGAAATAAACAAATACCCATAGCTGCCCTGACAGGAGGAAGGATGTGTAGGGAGGAAATCAAACAACAGGAAAATACACAAATGGGTGGGGACCGGGATGGCTGTTCTAGGGGACCGAATGGGTCCCTCGTGACAGAGCTTCTCACTCCCATAACCTCAGCGCCCGACTCCCACAGCTCACACAGCAGGTGGCTCTCCCCAGCCCACCCACGGGTGACAGGTGCTGTGGCCCGGGCCCTGACCCCAGCACTGTCACCGGAGGGACAGGATGAGTCATTTGGCCACAATCCGGAGGGCAGGGCTGGCCCGCAGGAGGCCAGGCTGTGTCATTATTCGTCACCGTCATGGCTTCCCCCCCTCCCCCTGTCGCAGGCCACCAGCAGCCCCCCCCCACATGGTGGGGGAGCATGGGCTCAGGCATCTGGCACTCCTCCCTCGGGGACCCCAGACCAGTGTCTCTCCAACTCAGCAGGTCCGATCACACCACCCCCGCATGACAATGAGCTTCCCACCCACCTTCCTGGGGTGGGGGGCGGCACACTGAGTGCCTCTCTGTTCCGAGGCTTCAGTATTTCAAAGGCAATTTACCCTCCTATTTGTGTGGTCAAGGTGACCTTTGCAGCTTCTCTTGCAATTAAAATGCGACCAAAGTGAGTTCCGTCCCCAGGACGGAGACTGAACAGCCAGCTCAAAAGCCCAATTGTCACAGCAGAGGACCTAGAGGGTGGAGAAGCGCCCTCAGAGGGTGACAGCCTGGAATGAGAGGTGGGGCTCGGTCCGTGTGAAACTTTTAATATTGATATCAGCAAAGGAGAGTTCTGTTTTTTGTCTTGTTTTGTTTCTAAGAGTATTTATTTATTTATTTATTTATTTATTTTTGGACAGAGGGGAAGGGAGGAAGAGAAAGAGGGAGAGAAACATCAGTGTGTAGTTGCCTCTCATGGGCCCCCTACCGAGGACCTGGCCCGTAACACAGGCCTGTGCCCTGACTGGGAATCGAACCGGAAACCCTTTGGTTCACAGGCTGGCACTCAATCCACTGAGCCACAGCAGCCAGGGCTCTGTTTTATTGTTTGATGACCCTATAGGGTAACAGGCAGCTCTGGGATGAGCCCACTTGGTACAGTGTTTGAGAGGGCCCCTTGTGAGACGCATCAGACACCTGAAGAGAGAGGGCAGACTGCAGGTGGCCGCCAGGTTTTCATCGCGAGGGCATTTGTCATGGCGTCGTCTGTAATATACACTGAAAAGTCGGGAACGACATAAGTGGACGCTAATTGACTAAATCACTTGTGGCGAACCCCTAAAATGGAGTGCTTGGCTGACAGTAAGAGTAGTGTCTTGTCTGACTGTGTTTAACCCCATCAAGAGATGTCGATGATATAATGTTAAACAGGAAAAAAAAAACAAATTATAAAACAGCATTAGAATATAACTGACTTTTGGTAGAAATGTGTGGGCGTGGGCACAGAGAGCCACACGTGAACTGCAAAGCCCTGGAGAAAACACAAGAATAACAGCGGTGGTTAAATGCTTTTCCTGTCATTCTTGGTGCTTGGCTATCACTTCTAATGCTGCTACAGTGGACATGTCTTATTTGTATCATAAAAAGCAATTAGGGCCCTGGCTGGTGTGGCTCAGTGGACTGAGCATGGGCTGCCAACCCAAGGGTCACTGGTTCGATTCCCAGTTAGGGCACATGCCTGGGTTACAGGCCAGGTCCCCAATGGGGGCCACGTGAGAGCCACCCACACATTGATGTTTCTCTCCCTTTCTTCCTTTCTCTCTAAAAATAAATATATTTTTTAAAAAAGCAATTAGGCTGTTTTAAAAGGAAGAGATGGGTGGCCCGGGAAGGACCCTTCAGAACGGAGACACAGTCAGTTTCAATTCTCCAGGAATGTTTCCTGATGGAAAGCACCTTCGACCTTTCTGTGTCCTGGGAGTGACCAGTGAAATTGTGCTGCATTCAGTCCAGAGGAAGGGGCGAGTTAACCCTGCCAAAAGGACAACAGGAAGCACAATGAACATGGCTCTATGTTCATGGCCGTGAGTGATACTGCTTCCATATGCACCTTCCCACCACTTCCACCAGCATCTCCGCCAGCCCACGCCCTGTTCTGGGCTGTTACAATGGCCTCGGAGTGAGGAGTCCCCTACCGTCTATTCTCAACAAGCCAAAGCCGCCCTATTAAAATGTTAGGTCATGTCACTGTTGTGCGGAACTTTCCAGTGTTTTCCCATTTCTGTCAGAGCAAAATACAAAATCAGTGGGTCGCAAGGCCCTCCAGGATCTACCCTGCCCCTGCCCCTGC
>PVKM010032267.1:0-16471 GCA_004027735.1 Carollia perspicillata
GGCTCCTCCTAGAATTGCCCTCATACATTTGCGAGGAGCTGGGGAACGAGGGTCTCACCGTGGAGTTGGAGTCAACAACCTGTCAATCTCAGAAACCCAGACTCCCAGCTGAGAAGGGGGAGCAGAGAGACGGATGACAGGAAAACCTTGCCTTTGCGCAGCTATTGCCTCTGTAGGTTTCAGGCAGTCTCCGCCGGTGGCCTGGGCAGCTGTTTGGCAGCTGCTGGGAAGAGGAGCTGGGCATGGACCAGCTGGAACTGGCCAGGCCCCTCTGCATCTGTTCATCACTGATCTTGACAGCGACAACCAGCAGAGCGTAACTGCCACTTCATCACTTCTGTCTCCCAATCTCATGCCGCGTAACCAGGTAGACACAGCACAGAACCCCACATCTGCCATCAAGGCAACAATAGGTTGTGCGGACAGGCCGTAGGGTGGTCCTCCTGCTTCCTGCCCCGAGGTGGCACATCTTTGTATAATGTTCTCCACATGAGTCACAGGTGACTTGCTTCTAATGAATAGAATACAGCAAAGGTGATGGTTGTCACGCCTGTGATTATGTTATATAAGCCACAGTCTTACCAGACTGGAGCAAGAGCAAGTGAGACTGTTTGCTGGCCTTGAACATGAGCGATCAGTCATGCTGGGAACTGCCCATAGAGAACATACCTAAAAGGAGACAACATATACAGAAGAAGAATCAATCACAGGCACCCACCATTCTCCCTTCCAGTGTCTAGTTGCACTTTTCCTTGTTTCATCCTAGCACAGGTTGTCTCAGTCTCAGCGCTATTGACATTTCAGGCTGGTTAGTCTTGTGTGTGGGGCGCTGTCCTGTACATCATGGGAGGTTCAGCAGCATCTCTGGCCTCCACCCTCTAAACACGATTATCACTCTCTCCGCTCTCCCTGGGATGGAACAACCCAAAATGTCTCCAGCCATTGCCAAAGGGACCCTGGCAGGTAAACTTGCTTTGCCTGAGAACCACTTTTCTAGTATAAGAGTTACTGTAGCACTGAGTTCTGTGTAGCCAGAGGGGCATCTTAAAAAAGAGAAAGATAAATCTCGGTCACAATTAATTTGCATACTTACAAAATCTATTTTCCCACTGCACAACCCCAAAAGTTAAAGCTGGTGTTTGCTGCCCCAAATCCACTGGCTTTTTCATTTTGCTCAGCAGCTGATAATGAAGACAGTGCTTATGTGAACACATTGCAGCCACAGATTCTTTGAGGAAAAAAATATTTTTAACAATGCACATAGAAGCACTTGCCTCAATCATTAAATAGCAGAGTATAGATGTAAGTCCTCTTCAAACGGCTCCTATTCTGTGGGAAAATCTACGAAAAAAAGACAGACCTTGGGATACTCTTTGTCAATGACTAAGTAAGTACATAGTAGATCTTACTGAATTATTTGCTTGAGGTTCCCAAATCTGTTTTCATCATTATCCTTTGGCTTGAGCTGCCATTCTCCGTATTGCAGCCTGGGTGATGTTATGGGGTACTAATGCCAATGTGAAATTCTACAAGTGCAACAATGGAGCACAGAATTATTTTGAAAGAGATGTCCTGGACGTAAGGCCACTAGCATAACAAGTCCTCAGGTAACAGGACTTGTTAAAGTAAAGTTGAGCGACGTATGAATGAGTGAGTGAATGAATGAATTCTTGCAACCTGTCTTTACTGAGAAGCTATTGCTGCTGTTGCTAGAGACACAGGAGGTAAGGGGAAAGGCTGAATGGTTAGGGCTACAGAAATGACAGGCTCCCTGTTAACTGAAAGAGAAGAGCACATGCATAAAGTATCCTAAGTGTGATGAAAATGTCATGCACGGGGCACTGTGGGAGCAGAGAGAGAAGGTACCTAACTGAGCATGGAGGCCAGTGAAGTGCCCTGTCAGAAGCGAAGGATGCATTTTCATCTGTCAGGGAAAGAAGCTAGGAAAGTGTGCTCCGAGCAGAAAGAACGACATGAGTGAACTTGAAAGCTGTGACCCAGGTGAGACCGAAGGAGAGAACAGGTGTACCTAAGCAGCAGGAAATGAGGCTGCCTGTGCAGTGGGGGCCAGGTGCTGATGGGCCTATTATGGCATACTAAGAAATGTTAACTACATCCTAAAGGTGATGGGAGCCACTCTGGATTTCGTACCAGACTGTTACATGGTTGAATTTGCATTTCCAGGTGAGCAGGACTCTGCATGAGCCCAGACTGGACCTGGACAAATTCTGAGGCAGGAAGACCATGAGGTGGCTAAGGTGCAGTAGGTTAAAGATACGTGGTGGAGACGCACAGCAGCCACAGGGGTGGAGAAGAGGGATGGAGAAGGGATGGAGAAGAGGTGAAGAGGGCGTGGGCCAGTTCCCAGTCCTCGGGGCTGGGTCTGGAAGGGCTCTCGGAGCCCACCGCCGAGGGTAGAAAGGCAGAAAGAATTAGCCTACTTGGGTTCTGCAGGAGGCAATACGTATCTGGGACACATTCCTAAATGTCTTAAATAAGTACTTGTGTGATACAGAGTACAAATTTACTAAGCCCTTAAGAAAAGATGCTGTTTGGAACACATATTCATTAAAAAGGAATTAGCATGCTTTGCAAATCCGTCTGTGATTGTCAAATCTTGCCCTTCACATCTCTGAGGAAAATCACCGATGTAGACGGGCATGTAAATCACACTTCATTTTTCTCAACTAAATCTAGCTTGTATGCTTAGTATGGCAAACAATAAGTAATCTCTTTGAAACATTTTTTTGCCAAATAAAAACCACTGGACTCAATTATATTTCAAGAGACAGAGCAATAACCCATAAGCACAGAAAGTTGGGAGATGTTCAAATTAGGTATGTCAGGACAATTTTCGGGAATGTATTTATTGTGGATGTCAGTCAAGGTGTTCTCCTGCTATAATAAAAATGTTGTTTAGGGATGTCATGCACTGACGTGGCACCCTTTTGTAACTTAAAGCAAAGACTCATTCCTCACCCATGTCAGGCCCAACTAGCAGGGTAATTTTTATTTTTATTTGTTTTCTCTTTGTCGCTATTCTACCAATCAGTACTCATATATATTCTTCTCTCTTACTATTATAATTTTATGCATACACATATATGCATATACATATAATCAGATACATACGCTTTTTATCTAGATAGGGTTATATACAGCGCATTTGTATTTCATACATGCAGTCTGGATGTGGCTCCCTCTTGGTATCCTAAGTCACAGAATTTCTGTTCAGTGGGTCCTCAGATGGTTCTCCAGTTCGATGGCTCTACAATTCAGCTGTAATTCTGATGTGGTCACAGGAGGAGGCGAGCCCAGTGTTCGCCTACTCTACCACCTTGACCGGAACTCAGTCTAACGGGCCAGTTTTTCAATGGTGGGAAGCAGAGATAGACTGTGGTAGTTCTTCTTGTGCAAATGTAGCCCTGAAAGACTCAGGAAGTTAGAGTTCATTTGCCCAAAAGCCTTTAGAGCTGACTTATTAGTGCCTGCATCGTTCAAAATGGAACGCCCTCTAGATCGAGCCCGAACTGGCAGAGGCACCGAATGTTTCTATTTTCAAGTTATCTAGGCTGATCTAGAGTTTAAATACAGTTTCAAGTTTAATTAAATTAAACACTTAAATTATACAAGCATTTAATACTTACTTGGAAATTGAAAAACAGATACCATGAAATCCCTAGGTAGAAAGAAAAATCAAGCAACATCTGCTACTCCCATTTCTCTATCACGTGGGAAGGATGTGTTTGCAAAGATCCAAATGTCGAAATAACCAAATGCCTCTAAAATGAATTTTGAAAACTTTTCGCACAGCGTCGCTGACGGGTGGACCAGCCAGGAAGGCCATGGCTGAACAATGCTGTGCAAAGGCGTCGGGATGAAGCAGCCCCCGCCACAGGGGTCCCGACCACCGCTTCTCGGAGCTCGAAAGCTCTGGGAAGGTAGGAGAGGACCTGCCCCCTGCCTGGGGCTGTGCCAGGGTCCAAAGGGTGCTTACTGTTTGGGTGTGAGTTTCGTAGAGATCCATTTATGAAGATTTCTCTCCCTGACCTTCAGCGGGGCTATTTTATAGTGCTAAAAAGAAAGGAATTTTAATAAGGTACGGGAAAATTATAGCACAGTGTCTTACACGTACGACTCAATACTTGTTGCCGAATGATTCACAAATGAGAGCAACCGCACCCCCGATCAAAGCATTAGAAATGGAATTCAAAAGTGTAAGATGTCTTAAACATCATCCATCTTGGAATCTTGCAGCGCCCACACACACCCAATTTTAGAGGTGAATAAAGTAAGACCAAGGGACATTGAATAATTTGCTCAAGGTCATGGAGTTAATTGAATAGTGAGAACTAGAGATGCAACACAAGGAAGAGGATAGTCTTCACTCACTAGAGCATCTGCTAACTTATTTATCTTCACATAATCATAGGGCCTCCCTTTGCCCTGCACAGGTGCTCAGTAAATATCTGCGAAATTCATTCATTCATCATTTTACTTATTCATTCACTCATTCATATAACCTGTATCTAATACTTGCTCTGACCCTGGCCAGGGGGCTCATTCGGTTGGAGCGTTATCTCATACACCGAAAGGTTGTGGGTTCCATCCCCAGTTTGCAGGCTCGATTCTGGTCAGGGCATGTGTGGGAGGCAACCTATTGATGTTGCTCTCACACATCTCTCTCCCTCTCCCTGTCCCCGCCACCCGAAATCAACACATATATTTCCGAGTAAGTATTAAAAATGCGTACGTGCATGTATGCATACCTGCTCTGTGCCAGGCATCAAGTATATCATCGTCTGGATCCTTTTCTCCTTCAAATAAGATACATTGGAATCAAATACCTGTGTTCATTTCCTGAGTAAGAATTAGCATTCCTTTGAATTAACAGCACATCACATCATTAGCCAGTCTAGGACCACGCTCCGCAGGCCACGGGATTCTCTAGCCGAGATTCTTGTGGGAAAGAGGAACACCCCCATCCCAAAGCTTATTTCGTCCGTTACACAACGCCACGCACGACCCTGAGGTCCTCGAGTGCCTGGCAAGCGCAGGCTGTCAGTGAAGGCTTTGTTTCATGAGATTTGACTCCCCTTGTGATGGTGCTTGACATAAGCCCAGCTGTTCCCTGGTAACTGCAGAGGAACCCAGCTCATTCAGAAAACTTCTGTACCGTTAACTCCATGAACAGCTCGCTAAACTCCGTGTGGAGCGTAAAATAGAAGGGTTCTGTTTCCCCTTGTGTTGTTTATGGCATGTGCCCTTCATCTTCATTACTTTTTTCCTTTATCCACTTTACCTGTTTAATTTAGTAAATTTTTCATCCCTGTCAGCTTCCTATTTTCAAAGAGCAGATTAGCCTAATTTAACACTTTATCATCATACATATGATTGCTTAAAGTAACACATTTTTTATTTCAAACAGTACTGAATACTTCTCATTCGCAATTGTGGCATTCTACCCTGGATCCCTGTAAGACTGCTATAAGCAAAGGGGTATTATTATACTTTGTCCTGAGTCATATGCTTTGTAGAGATTAACTTGCTCTGTCAAATGCAAAAGGCCCCCAAATAATGTCATTTCTTTCAATGTTTGGTTGTGACATTGATGAGGAAAAAATACAGACTCCTGGCCAGGGCCACTGTCTGTCTGCGTGGGGTTTGCACGTTGTCCCCATGTCTGCATGGGGTTTCTCCGGGTATTCCGGCTTCTCCCACATCCCAAAGAGGTGCAGGTGCGGTGAGTTGGCGCATCTAAATAGTCCCAGTCTGGGTGTCTGTGGGACACAGTGGCCCTGTGATAGAAGGGTGTCCTGTCCCAGGTGGGTTTCTGCTTTGGGCCCACCTTGACCACGAACTGGAATCAGAGGGGTAGAAAATAATTCTTACTTGTTTTTATTCCTCATTCTTAAATGTATGAATAGGTCACACCTTTTTTTAACATTTAATATCAGAAGTGTTTGGGGCCTCTGTTTAGAAGTTTGGTGATGCTTCTGTGACCAGACATATGCCCTAGGAACTTAACTCTTGTTTATATCGATTAGCCTGTGCGGAAAATGGTTTCATTTTATGTTGCTTTGCTTAACGTCGCAATTTGCAAGAACCTGTTGATGCTGTTAAGTGAGGACTTACTGTATAGCTTAATACATTCTAAAAAAGAATTCTAGATCTGTCAAGATGACATTAATCACTGTAAATTCACTCCCTATTCATCAGTGGTTCTCCAACTCAATCGTGTATGAGGGCGTGTTAAAACACAGATTGCCAGGTAGGAACGAGCCAGACACCCATCAGCAGATGAATAGAACAACAAAATGTGATACATACAATGGAACCTTATCCAGCCTTGAAAAGGAAGGAAATTATGACACGGGCTACAACCTGTGGTGTGAGGACATTACGCTCAGTGAAATAAGCCAATCATGAGAGGGCAAAAACTGTACTATTCCCTTTATTGGAGGTGGCTGGAGTAGTTACATTCACAGAGACAGAAAGTAGGACGGTGGTTCCCAGGGGCTGAGGGGAAGTGAAATGGAGATTTGCTGTTCAGTGGGTGCACAGGTAAGAAGCGTTCTGGAGGCGGAAGGTGGCGATGGCTGCGTAACAAGGTGGAGGTGCTTAACACTATGAACAGTACACTTAAAAATGCTTAAGACAGCAAATTTAACATTAGGTGTGTTTTGCCACAATGACAAATCAGATAGCCGGACTCCACGCCCAGTACTGACACAGTAGATCTAAGCTGGGGCTGGACTGTTTGCGTTCCTGACACGTTTCGAGGTGGTTCTGACGTTGCTGGCTCAGGGTCCCTCCTGTGCGAGCCACTGTGATGAAGAGTCGGTGACAGCTCCAAGAGTTTATGGGCAACAATCCGGCTGGAAAAGAGACGAGGGGCTTTCCTTTTCGGTTTTCATAGCAAGCGTGTTGCCTGTAGATGGCATGTCTATGTAGGGAAGCTCCCGTGGATGACCAGCTGCCCTCACACCTGAGCCGCCGCCGGGTGACACAGCTGTACCTGTAACTGTTCAGGTCATCTCATAAATCCTAACTATGGAGGAGAAAATGTACGAAGTTGATATTTTTACACTTTTCAGACATATTGTCCTTTCTTTCATCTTACAATTTTTCTTTTGAATTGGAAAAAGAGCAAGTGGGGACTTCTACAAGAATACAGGAAAATATGAAATGTACAAACAGAACAAATATTTATTATTTTGTGAATATTCAGCACACAGCAGTGTGCTGACCCCTATTAGACTGAGCTTCCTGCTACCGCCTGGGGTGTGCTAGAGCAGCAGGCTCCTCCGCTGCTGTCGGAAGCTGTTGTCTACCACAACACCCTGCAAAGATCTGACTCTGCATGTCATCTATTCATACCATTCACCCAGTAATCCCCCTTATAGAGATGTTCCTACAGAAGTAAGAGTATAGACTATAAGGCCATTACAATGCAGGCAAGACCTAGAAACAACCCTGATGTGAAGGTAGAGGCCAGGGAAGGGCTGAATTTATCATGGTGTCACCAGACAACAGAACTTGCAGCTGCCAGAAATGTCTGTTCCTTTGGGATGGCACCTCAACCTTTTTCTCTGGGGACCGCAGCTTCCTTTATTGTGTTTGTTACCGACAGTACTGTCAATCAAGGGAGCCCCCAACCTTCTCTGACATAGGGGAAGTTTTCATGACTCATCCAGGGCCTGAGTCCTTTTGTGGGTGAGTGGAGGGGACAGGTATAAGTGCTTAACTTAACAAGGGGAGGCCCCTCATCTTGTGAGAATGCAGGCTGTATGAGCAATGGAAAACTGGCACTTAGCCTGTCAGTAAAGAAAACACAGAAGAAGGTGGGGTGAGAGATGGAGAGAGAAAGGATTCTTATCAGAAGTGTTTATATCCCTGGATCCCACTATACCTGAAGCCAAACTGCCTCTGGACTTCCCAGTTATATGAATCAATAAATGTCTTGCTTTTTTTCCCCTTAAATTCACAACTAATAGATTCTTGATTAATATACTTTCATTAAAAACCATATTTTATATAAATATATAAGAAAACATATTACATTATTAACACAAATACATACATATTTAAGGAACATTAAAATACTTTGAGGATGTAGCATTATAAATAATTAAATTTGTTTACTTTCAAAGATTCTCAACTTCAAAAAAAATTTACCAGTGTCTTAATTCCTTGGCAATTGAGTATTCTAAGAGAAAAGATCTACTAAATAAAATACAGGTATGTGTTTCAGAGGTCACTTGAATGTAAAATCACATAATCCGAATTGAGGGAAATTTGGCAATATCTAACAAAATTGCATATTAATTTATCTTTGACCCCATAGTACCAGTTCTAAGAATGTATCTCAGAGGTACAATAGCAAAAATATAAAAAGGCATGCACAAGCCTGATATTTGCAGCATATTTATAACAGGAAATGTTTGGGAACCACTTAACTGTCCATCAATAGGGGACTGATTGAATAAAATGAGGTACAGCCACACAATTAAATACCATCCAGATGTAAAAAGAAATGAGGACTGTCTTGATATATAATATTATGTAAAGATCTCTAGGATATGTAAGTTAAAAAACAAATGCGCAAAACAGTAAACAGTATATATAGAGATTGCTACTTTTGTATGTTGTATTGCATACTATATATATGTATATATATATAGTTTTTACAAAAATAAATAGTGGAAGGATAACCCAAAAACTAGTGAAAATTATTAGTCATCAGAGAAAAGCAAAGTAACAACACACAGAGTAAGATACCTGCTGGAACAGATAATATTACTAAGACAGAAATTACCAAGTGTTGGGAAAGATGAGGAACTCTTACACACTGCTACAAGAAGTGTAAATTGGAACATCCACTTTTAGAAACTCCTTGGCAATCTCTACTAAGAGCTGAACACGCACATGCCATATGACCCAGCAATTCTACTCTCAGAAATATCCTCACCAGAAATATATGTGTGCATTAAAAATCGCATGGAAGAGTGTTCTAAGAAGCACTACTGGCTAAAGCCAAAAACTAGAAAGGCTTATCTCTATCAAAAGCAAAATGGGTAAATAAATTATGGTATAATATGCATGCAATGCCACAGAATATGTTAACAGCAATGAAAGATTGAACACTTCTGCGACACGCAACAGCATGGATGGATCTCAATAACATATTGTTGAGTGAAAAAGGCACAACACAAAAGAATAGATACTGTATCATTCCACTTACATATAGTTCTACACCTGGCAAAACTAACCTGAAGTGTCTGAAGTCAGGAGAGTGGTTACCTCTGGGGAAGAGTGCCATAGGAGTGACGAGGGCAGCCCCTGGGGTGCTACAGATATTCTATTTCTGGATCGGGTGGTGGGTACAGGGGTATGTTCAGTTTATAAGAATTAATCAAACTGGAGCCCTGGCTGGCATGGCTCAGTGGATTGAACACGGGCCTGTGATCCAAAGGGTCACTGGTTTGATTCCCGCTCGGGGCACATGTCTGGGTTGCAGGCCAGGTCCCCAGTAGAGGCTGTGCAAGAGGCAGCCACACATTGATGCTTCTCTCCCTCTCTTTCTCCTTCCCTTCCCTCCCCCTCCCTCTAAAAATAAATAAATAAAATCTTTAAAAAAAGGAATTCCTATTTTTAAAAAAGGAATTCATCAAAGTGTATGCTCACAATGTGAATACATCACTGTATATATATTACACCTGGGGTGTCCAACCCCCGACCAAGGATGGCTATAAATGTGACCCAACACAAAATCATAAATGTACTTAAAGCATGACTTTATTCTATTACTGTTTTATACTAAGTTTTATTACTTAGGTATGTACATTTTCTATATCAATGATCACAAACTTGGGAGTTGCTTAACGATTTTAAAAGTTTATTGAAAGGGCTGCTGCATAGTTAGGGTTATTATGTGGGACTTTTTTTTGCTTATCTGTGGTGGCGGATATCATGGAAATTATGCACTGACCATTTTTTGCTGATCAGTTTTTGTTAGTATGTGTGTATTTGATGTATGGCCCAAGACAGCTCTTCTCTTCCTGTGTGACCCAGAGACGCCAAAAGGTTGGACACCCCCGTATCAACTTTAAATTTTTTAAAGCACTTAAATAATTGTAACTAAAGGGAGGGAGGCAGCAGGGTGCAGAAGATGGGATGAAAAGAGAGACTTTATTGAATCTACCTTGTTATATAGCTTGGGCTTTGGAATCACGTACATATTTTACATATTCCAAGAATTAATTCTGTTGGAAAAGAAGAACAATGTGTAGATGCAAGTATCAAATGGCAGTAATGAAAACTAGTTTTGCCAGGTGTTAAATAATTTCTGCTATATGTATATTTACAGAAGTAAGAATAGCAGGCTATTTTCTCAGGATTTAATGTAAAGCAGAAAATGGACAAAGCGAAGTCCTCCAAAATACTAGGATAATTCTAGTTTTGATCTAAGAGCTTGAGAAAAATCATAAATGCTAACAGCTCAAAAACTCCAGCCATAGAAAAAGAGAGAAGGCAGGATGACAGACAGACGGCTGGAAGAGCACGCGGTGTTGCCCGGAACGAGCAGAGAGGCTGTGGTTAGGCACATTCGAACCTGGCGGCCTTTGGAATGAACAGAACTGTGGCTGAGAAGCTGTACCACACAGGCAGGAGGCCTGTGAGTCAGGCGGTAAACTAAACGCCCAGACAGAGCCCCCACCAGCGTGGCCTTGGACTGAATCAGTCATTGTGAACATTGGATACTAACAAAAACAGAACCGTGCGAAATGGCGAGTGAAAAAGATGGTTGGGTGGTTCATAAATGCTTTTTTAAAAAAATTATTGATTGATTTTAGAGAGAGGGAGGGGAGAGAGAAATATCAATTTGTTGTTCCACTTACTTTTATGTATTCATTGGTTGATTCTTTTTTTAATCCTCACCCAAGGATTTTAGTTTGTTTTTTATTGATTTTTAGAGAGAGAGGAAAAGAGAGAGAGAAAGAGAAACACTGATTGGTTGCTTCCCATATGGGCCCCAACAGGGGATCGAGCCCACAACTTACGTATGTGCCCTGAACCCACAACTTTTTGGTGTAAAGGACATGCTACAACCAACTGTGCCACCCAGCCAGGGCCATTGGTTGATTCTTACATGTGCCCTGACTAGGGATGAACCCATAACCTTGGTTGTATCAGGACGATGCTCCAGCCAACTGAGCTACCGGGCCAAGGTAGTTCATAAATGCTTTTTATCTGGACCTTTAGCTGCTTCTTCCAGTTGCTTCATCCTGAAGATTTTTCCAAATAGTCCTAACCTAATAGAGAGTGGAGGATAATGGGAAAAAGCCTAGAATCCTCATCTTGGGGAGAGGCAAGAGGTGTAATTATACAGGTGTATATAATGAGCAATCTGAATCCACTCTGTAGAGAACTGTGACCCCCGGCGGATCTGAAACCATAAACGGGGTCAAAAGTCTGAACACTCTTCTAGTGTGGGGATTCAAATCCTGCTCTGTTCCTTACTAGATTTGTGATCTTGGTCTTGAACCTCAACTTTCTTCATCTGCAAGACCAGTTGATTTGTTCTAAGATCAAGTTGTAGTTGAGCAGATAAGGCACGGGAAGCCTTTAGCATAATGTGAGTGTGTAAGGCACACTAACATTACCATGTTACCACAGTATACAATCGGCCCTCCATATCCATCCACAGATGCAACCAGCCACGAGTCCAAATATTTGGAAAAAACACGTTATGCCATTGCTGATGTGTACTATGTAGTTAGGCCTAAAAGGTTGCACTTGTACCGAACATGTGCAGACTTTTTTTTTTCTTGTCATTATTTTCTAAACAATACAATAAGAACTATTTACATAGCAATTACATTGTATTAGGTATAATGATTTAGAGATGATTTAAAGTGTACGGGAGGATGTTTGTAGGTTATATGCAAATACTACTCCATTTTATAGAAACGATTTGCACATCTGTAGATTTTGGTATCTTTGGGGGACCTGAAACCAATTCCCTTGAAGATACTGAGAGATGACTCTATCTTATCTTCATGCATTACTAACTAGAAAAGAGTAGAGTGGATTAACATTTATTCTCCACCTATTGTGTGCTAGCTACCTCCCTAAGTATTTAAATACCATAAGACTTTATTTATTTTATTTAATCTTCGTAAAACACTTTTGAGGTTACAAGTGGTGAAATGTTGTGCAATTAATAAGTGGCAGAACAAGGATTTGAACCCATAGTTCTCTGATTCCAGAAATTATTGTTCTGTGTCTATAAGAAAGCAATCATCAGGGTGGAAAAGAAAATCCTTACAGGGCGGCAGCAGTCTGTGTCTGTCAGGAAAGCAGTCGCCACAAAGTTGCTCACACCCACAGCAAGCACTAAGCAGAAGGGCTTATTCCCTCTTACAATGGACCAAGGTAGTTCTATTTGGAAGATGGAGGTGGGCTGGGATGGACAAAGTTTGGGCAAATTGGAGTTGGGCTGGAGAACAGTGCCCGGCACAATAAGAGAGCGAATGTGGGTATATAATATATGGAGAAAGGCGTTCTCAGTCTCCATAAGTCCTCTGGGTGAAGCTGAAGTCAGAATTTAGGGAACCAGAGCAATTCAAATGACTTAGACCTAAGAAAGATGTTCTAAACCAAAGCCAAGGGTCATAGAATAAAATACTAATACTGTTCTGGAAAATCCAGGCAAGACGAGTGGTTGCCGTAGATGTAAGCAGTGGGTGGGCTCATGTGGATGCCGGGAGCTCAAGGCCGGCCGGGGTCACAGGCGGACGGCCCATGCAGTTCAGACGGGACAACACGAGAAGCAGAGAGAGACGAAAACGTAGACTAAAGGGGAAGGCAGTACCAGCTTTCTTCTGTGGATCCCCGACAGCGGCCACTTGCCTATAATTCTATAGGCTACTTGTCTATAATTTAGGGAATTAATATAATTAAGGTAGGTATTATTTCATGAAACTTTCAATGTTAAGTTCTGGATCACCTTATGAAATGTAGTTTTTACCACGGACGATGGCCAACATGGTTTTTGAAGTCTTATGCTTTAGGAAAAATGGAACTTACTAAAAATATTTACTCTGCCAATGGGAGTTAAGGCAATGAGCTACGACAGTTAACAAGGAAAGACATAGGGTCCTGATAGGCCTCAAAGAGGGGCCCTACTTTAACAAGAGCAGCATGTTCCACGGCCCACTTCACCATTCCACAGGTGAAGAAACTTGAGTGCAGTCCCTGGGAAGAGAGCGTCATAGGACTGGATCAGACATTAATTTCCAAAGGTAAGCATGGCTGCACAGACCTATTTTGATCACTCAGCGCCTGAGGAAAAATCAGCCTGGGTAGTTGAATGAGCATCAGAGTAAAGCCTATTACAATAGTTTGATAATATACATGGCAGTGACACCTGGGTGTGAAAACTCTTTATGGTACTAATAATTAATAACAACTAGCTAACATTCATTGAGAGCTTACTGCATGTCAGGTGTTACACTTAACACTTTATATCTCATTTAATTCTCACTCTATTCGATTTTTCTGCAGAGACATACTTGCCAAGCAGATGGCACATTATGTCAATTAGTCAACCTACTTCTTCTGAACGCATACTGACAAATTCTCTCTTTGGCTCCACTTTTCCAGGCTCTGCTAGTTCTGCCTGCTAACACTGCACTTCCCTGCTTGCCTAAGCAAGACTCCTAAAGAGACCCAAGGAATGTTCGTGGGCACTTGAGCCACAGAATAACATGGGGAGTGTTCCAAACATTTTTATACGCAATAAACTGGATAGTGTATGAAGCACAATGCAAGATTTAAATGAATGTTGAAGGAATTTCACCCTTTTATTAAAAAAAAATCTTGGGATCTCTTTTAGGATACTTGGTAGGAAAGTTTTAAAATCATAGCCCGGGGCAATACAAAACAAGTGAACAGTTTCAAGTTTCCTGAATTATAATCATGTATTTATCAACCTTCCTGCAACACTGCTCACCTTGACCGAATTGGGTGTTTTTAATTTTATGAGCCCCATATGACAATTAGCTCTTAGGATCTGTCTGTAGATGGCTAATTTACCCATTAACGTTTTATTTCAAAACTAGGATGTTATTCTCTTTCTCTGACTGAAAAAAAAAAAGGAATACAAATTTATTGCAGAAAGTTTTGGAAATTTAGAGAAACATAAAGAAAAAAAATGTGCCTTAAGCTCACTGATTGGCAATAAGATTGTTAATATTTTGACAGTCAAATACATGGTGAATGTTGGTTGTGTGCCCGGCAACTATTCCAAACTTTGAAGTCACATTGTGAATGAGTCGAAACCCTTGCCCTCAAAAACACTCTACTCCATCCTTGTAGAGATGATAGAGACAAAGACAGAGAGAGACATACAGAGAGAGAAACTGATAGAAACAGAGATGTACAAATACACACATATATTTTTATAAGACTGGGATACTACTACACTTATTCTTTTTTAGGTGACTTTTGACTTAATAGTACATTATAAACATGATTTTATTACATTTTCATCTATACCATAGTTGTTTAAAGCTGCACAGTAAAGTTTTTTTAAAGACATGATATATATTATCTAATAAACTTCCAACTTATTGTTTGAGTTGAGGTTGTTTACAATTTTTCATTCTTACAAACATACTAAGATGAATATTTATATAGATAAATTTTGTGTATATCTATGATTATTTCCTCTTGATGAATTCTTTTCATATCAACGTGATCCTCTTGCTGGGTCAAATATATATGTATTTTCCAAGACTTTTGATACATTACCAAATCGTTCCCAGAAATATGTGTAGCAGTTTATACTTCTAAGTAGTTTATGATAATGTCTGTTTTCCCATACCCTCAACAATATTAGATATATATTATTTAAAAATTTTAAACCAATTTGTAGGTGAAAATTAGTTTCTTGTTTTCATATGCTTCTTCGATTTCTCATAAGGTCAAATATTCATTTGCCTATGTAGGTCATATTTTGTGAATTGCCTTTTTATGACCAACTTTCTTTTTTGTTAAGATTTTATTTATTTTTAGAGGGGAAGGGAAGGAGAGAGGGAGAGAAACATCAATGTATGGTTGCCTCTCATGCATCCCCCGCTGGGCACTGGCCTGCAACCCAGGCATGTGCCCTGACTGGGAATAGAACTGCGATTGTTTGGCTCACAGGCCTGTGCTCAGTCCACTGAGCTACACCAGCCAGGGCTCAACCATCTTTCTTTTTTGGTGGTTATCTTTCTCTCTCCTATTTGTAAGAATTTTTTTAAATAAGTAAAGTACATAATAAGTTTTTGTCTGCCACATATGGTAGAGCTATTTTTCAAGTTTGTAACTTGCATTTTAATTTATTTACTGAGATTTGACCTTGAAGAGTTTAAAACTTTTTTAATGTCATTTTTTATCAATAATTTCATTTTATAACTTCTGCTCTGATTTGTAGCTTAGAAACTACTCTCCCAGTTCAACATCTACTACCTTTTGAGTCTTTCTAACTCTAAAGGATGACATCACAAACTGTGTTGGACACATTCTGAGTATCTCCCACATTTGAGAGAGGCACTATGACCCCCCAATTTTCAGAAAGAACGGAGGGTGGGTGGGGTCAAAGTAGTGCTTTGAGAAAGGCATTTTGTTGCCCCTTCTTCTCAGAAAGCAACTTTAGTCCAGTGGTCTTGGTTAGGGCCCCAGAATTTGCATTTCTAACAGGTTATAAGATGAGGCTTGAGGCTGCTCTAGTCTATAACAATAGGTAGGGACACTGGAATTCCTTGATGAAACAACTAATTTGAATTAATTTATTTCACCCTTTTTCTAATCTAATAATTTTTACTAATCTGAACATTCAGATACTCTTAAGAGGCTGAGCAAATTTTCTCTAGTATATGTGCCCCCACTCAGCAGTGACCACTCAAGACCTGGCCAAGGGAGGAACATGGTGTCCAGATGCTGAGCTTCCAGAAGGTCTCCGTGGCTCCCTGAATGCCTGAGATGCTCCTGGGGTCATCGGGACAAGTCTGGTTCTGAATGAACACTGGGAGAGGGTCCATCCTCTCCCGCTGCAGTAACTACTTTGTAGATAAACTCTGTGATGAATGAGATGTCAAACTCTCCTCTGAGCTACAAAGTGTGTTTTTTTCTTTTTAAGTAGCAAATCAAATTCCCATTTATGAGATTTATATTTGCTTTAAAACTAAGAGATGGTGGCAAGTCAGATGTCAAAAGCCTGTTCATACCACCATGTTTCTGATCCCCATCATTGTTGTCTACAGGCAAGATCCCAAGGGCCTCTTTGCCCATTTTTTAATTGGGTTGTTTGAGGATATTTTGGTGTTTAGTTTTGTAAGTTCTTTATAAATTGTGGATATTAACCCCTTATCAGATGTATCATCGAATATGTTCTCCTGTGATGTGCATTGTCTTTTTTTTT
>PVKM010032268.1:0-16470 GCA_004027735.1 Carollia perspicillata
GGGTTCTGTTGCCTGCTGCAGTAAAAAGCAAACTCTAGAGGCAGAGGCTGGTGAGAAAGGGACAAGCTTTTCATTCGGATGCTGTATGATCTAGGAGAATAGGGGCTTCCCATCTCAAAGCTCATCATCTCCACAAAATGCAGCCAAACAAGCCATCCTCAGCAATGCCAAAGTAAAAGGCAGTGCCCAGAGTTCCTGCTCCATTTTAAAGTACTGTCCTTTGGAGACCGAGGCAGCTGCTAAGTGGTCATCCAGGTAGCTTATCTTGTTCCCAGTTGCTGTCTGGCTTCAGTCTCCCTCTTAGAGTCTGTGGTGGAGCCAGTGCTGCCATTGGCCATGTGGCTTCTAGGGCCACAAGGTCCCATGCTCCTGGGCTGGAGAGCATGTGAATACACCAGCGAAAGCTCTGCCAGGTCAGTGAGAGAGAGAGACTCCCTCCTGGAGGCCATAGGCCACGTGACTGCTACAGTCTTATGGCACGTGGAGAACACAGGCTAGTGCACCATCCAAGTGCCGGTCCCTGGAAGCAAATGATGAGTAAGAGTGAGTTTCTGTGTTCTATTGGGTTTATATTAACTTGGGTTTGGAATAGACCAGGTGCTTTCTCAGAATACCAATTGACTTCCTAAACTTTCATGTGATTTGGGTGGGTCCACTTCCCACAGAATCCCTTCTTCTCCCCAGGCTATACTGATAGGCCTCTTTGGTCCAGAACCTACCCCTGCTGCAATTTCAACCTTTTGAAAATATATATTTTATTGATTATGCTAATACAGCTGTCCCAATTTTTCCCTTTGCCCCCCCCCAGTCTGGTACCCCCATTCTCTCCAGCAATGTCCTTCGTTCATGCCCATGGTCAGGCATGTAAGTTATTTGGCTACTTCACTTACTCCATTTACTATACTATTCTTAACATCCTCCTATCTCTTTTATGCATACCAATTTGTACTTATTAATCACTACACCCTATCCCCCATTCTTCCCCTTACCCCTCTCAACTGATAACCCTCTGAATGATCTCCATATCTATGATTCCGTTCCTGTTCTGTTTGCTTAGTTTGGTTTCTAGATTCAATTGCCGATAGTTGCAAATTTATTGCCATTTTAATATTCATAGTGTTGACATTCTTTTTCTTAAGTTCCTTTAATATTTCATATAAAAATGGCTTGGTGATTGTGAATTCCTTTAGCTTTAATTTGTCTGGGAACCACTTTATCTGCCCTTCAATTTTAAATGATAGCTTTGCTGGAAAGAGTACTCTAGGTTGTAGATCCTTGCTTTTCATCATTTTGAATACTTCTTGTCAGCCATTTCTAATGTGCAAAGTTTCTTTTGAGAAATCAGCTGACAGTCTTATGGAAACTCCTTTGTAGGTAACTATCTATTATTCTCTTGCTACTTTTTAGATTCTCTCTTTACCTTTAACCTTTGGTATTTTCATTATGATGTGTCTTGGTGTGGTCCTCTTTGGGTCCATCTTGTTCGGGACTCACTGTGCTTCCTGGATTTGTGTGTCTATTTCCTCCCCCCAAAAATAGGAAAGTTTTCTTTCAGTATTTTTTTCAAATAGATTTCCATTTTCTTGTCCTTTCTCTTTTTCCAGCATCCAGATGATTGAAATGTTGGTATGTTTGAAGTTGTCCCAGAGGCTCCTTAGCCTATCCTTGGTTTTTGAATTCTGTTTTCTTGTGGCTATTCTGATTGAATGTTTTTTTCTTCTTTATGTTCCAAATCATTGATTTGATTCTCAGCTTTATCTACTTCACCATTGGTTCACTGTAAATTTTTCTTTATTTCACTTAGTATAACCTTCATTACTGTATGGGTCTTTTTTATGTCATTGAAGTACCCATTGAGTTCCTTGAGCATCCTAATAACCAGCGTTTTGAACGCTGCATTTGATAAACTGCTTATCTCCATTTTGTTTAGTGCTTTTTCTAGAGTTTTGTTTTTTCTTTCATTTGGGCCATATTTCTTTGACTCCTTTTGGCAGCTTCCCTATGTTGGTTTCTGTGTATTCAGTAGACCTGTTTTGACCCCCTGTCTTAGTAGCATGGCTTGTTTTAGAATAGTGCACTGCTAAGTTGGATGGGGTGCAGCCTTATGTAATCACCAGGGTGGAACAACCCATGTGAACCAGGTTGATGGAGTCTCTGATATGGTGTCGTTGTTCTGTGGCTCTTCGTGGAGAAGGGTTCCGAAAGGGACAATGCCACTGCCTGGCCTCTGTAGTTTTGTCCATATAGAAGCTGTCACCTAGAAGTTGCCCTGATGCCAGACACTTCAATTTCTCCCTGTATGCCACAGGAGGCCTTCCAACTGCTGTCCTAGTGCTGGAGGCCAAAGGCAGTGAGTCAGCCTAAGCCCTAAGTCCATCATGGGCCCTTTAAGAGAAGACTCCTGAGAATCCTGCAGTTTCTTCCACTACACCTGACCCCACTGGTTTTTACAAACAGAAGTTACAGAGACTTATCTTCCTGGCACTGGAAACCTGGGCTGGGTGGTCTGGTGTGGGGCTGGTATCCCTTGCTCCCAAGGTATCCATCCTAATTTTTATCCACCACATGTGGGTCTGAGGCTGCCCATTCTGTATCTCTGCCCCTCCTACCTATCTGGATGAACGTGACTTTTTTAATTCCTTGGTCATTGGACTTTTATATAGCTTAATGTTCTGATGATTCTGGGTGATATTTGTTTTATGGTCTAGTTGTAATTTCTGCTATGGTTTTTTTAGAAGGAAAGCCATGTTTACCTACACCTCCATCTTGACTAGAAGTCTCTCTTGTCCCTTCCCTTTTCTTAGTTAAATCAGAAATGCCCCAGTATCATTTCTAGGTTTCCTGGGTTTCCCTGGGTCCTGCCTGCAACTTTCATGACCTACATAGATCACAGCACCACAGAGGCTGTGGCAGAGCCACCAGTAACTGTTTAGGGCAGCCAAGCAACAATCGAGCCATTTTGACTCCTATTGCATATGTGCCTACCTTCCCCTAGTCCCACCCCCAGTCTGGCACTGGAAGTAGGTAGGAGGGCTTTCTGCTCTATCCAGTTATCTTGCTAGTGTTGCGCCATGCTCAGTGTAAAACGCTTTCTTTGCTGCCATCCTGCCTAGAAGCAGGGGAAAATCACATGGTGCTGCATCTGCCCCACAACCCACCCCCTCCCGCCCACAGCCCAGTCCCGCCCACATTCAGTAACAACTGGAAGAGAGCAACTGAAACAAAAGCCTAAGTAAAGGGACCCTGGAAACCCCACATGAGCTCGCAGACAGCACAAAAGGTGGCCTCCGTGAGAGGGGAGAGGGATCTATAGCCAGAAGCAGGACCTCCATATCAGTGGTGAGTGTCTACAAGGCAAGTGCTTGGTTACCCAGGCTACATGGCCTTGCCTCATGGAAGTGAAACTCAATGTCCTCACCATGGCCACAAGCAGTTTGTAAAGGTATTGTCTGGCTGCACACCATGCCCCTGATGCTCAAATCTCTGCCCTCTGTCCTCAAGGAGCATGGCTTGTTGTACAAATGGCTCTCAGGTTCCATTCCCATGGTCTAGGTCCATCTGCACTGGTGGTCTCTTCTGCTCCCTGTACTCAGTCCACTCCCCGTGGTTTGAAAAGGCTGTCTATCAGTATCAGTTACACTAGAATTTCTTTCTTCTGTAGATTTCCAAAGATTTTTTTTGCATATCTAGCATATAAATATACTCATGTACACATTATTTTACAGAAAGTATAGACTATGTTTTTGCACAAATGCAAGTAAATCTATAGGATATATTTGCAGAAGTGAAAATACCAGACACAAAATTATGTGCCTTTTAATTTTAATAGCTAGGGCCAAAGTCTCACCTCAAATGTGAAAATATTAGCACTCCATCCATTGACACATAAGAGAACTCCATACTTTTCCTGCAATGACGTATCATCAAATCTTCAGAGCTTTTCCAGACAGAATATCTGTCTTGTTTAATCGGTATTTCTTTCACTTCAAAATGAGGGTGAGGGGCTCTAAATTTCCTTTTAAGGCCTCCAAGGTTTACCTTCTTTTCCCTTTTGTTCTTCAAGTACTGCAAGTTCTACTCCAAGTATTGTCCCCAAACCAGCAGTATTGGAACTACCTAGGAGCTACCCACCGTTAGAAATGAAGAATCTCATTCCCTACTCCAGCCTTTGCTTAACCAGATCTGCATTTTAACAAGGTCCTCCAGTAATTCATATGTACTCTCACAAACATTCTTCCCCAGCCTATGATCTAAAACTCATTCCAAGATGACAAACTTTCAACAAGTTCAACTTGTTTCATGGGAGAGGGTTCTGTGGTGCTTGGCCACAGAATGGTTATTGTCACCACCTCGGTTTCACCTATCAAAGCCTCATGCTTTCATTCCTCCCCGACCACAGGGCTTGAACAGCCTATTTCTGACTTGTGTTATTGTCACCTCTCTACATGTCACTTATTTATTAGTGGGGCATATAGAGTGGATTATTTTAGAAAATATGCCAAACTCATGAGTATGCTTAATCAGGACATGAAAGTATAGAAAACATTACCATAAACTGAGTAATGTATTCTCCATTATTCACCTCCCATTAATCAGAAATTACACATCCTGGGCTCAGAAAGTCCAACTCAAGGTGTGAATCTAGTTTTCAAAAAAGAAAGAACAGTTTTCCTAATTCTGTAAAACAGACTGCTACCATTGCCCTGTTCATGCAGTTTCAGCTTGGTAAGAAAAACAGGCTGACAACAAGGATTCTTCTGTATTATTTTGCTAGGGCTGCTGCAACAAAATACCACAGACCGGGCATCTTAAACAACAGAACTTTATTTGCTCAGAGCTCCTGCAAGTCCAAGTTCAAGATGTTAGTAGAGCTGATTTCTTCTGTGTCTTCTTTCCTTGGTTTATATGGACATCTTCTTTCATTCTTTTACTTTAAAAAGTTTATATTTCACTTAAGATCTATGCTCTTAACAAATTTTTAAGTGTGCAATACAGTATAGTTAACAATAGGCAAAATGTTATACAGCGGATGTCTAGAACTTGTCTATGAATAACTAAAATTATATACCCATTAAATAGCAATGCTCCGTTTCTCTTTCCCTCCAACTCTTGGCAGCCACCATTCTACTCCCTGTCCTATGAGTCTTGTCTATTTTAGATATCTCATTAAGTAGATCACACAGTAAATGTTCTTCTGTGACTGGATTGTTTTCCTTAGCATGATGTACTCCAGATTCATTCATATTGTCGTATATGACGGGATTTCCTTCTTTTTTAAGCTGCATTATATTCCATTGTGTGTGCATATCACATTTTATTTACATATTTTTATAGTTTGTAAAGCATATATAATTATATATAAATATATGCCTTTGTATATTCTGTACATACATTTCTATATATGAGGAGTAAGAATGCAATGACTGGCTTCCTTTCATGGTTTTAATGAATATCAATTAGAATATTGTAGAAAAATATGCAAATGAAAAGCAATCCATTTATGAATTTAGGTAAGTTACCTCATTTTTCGTATTCCATTTTTTTCTGTTCATAAACCAGGAAAAATATATTCCTCGTCCTCTCCACTTTTTCAATAGACCACAAGTTTCAGTCTTTAAAAATAAAAATTTTATTTCAAATTAAAGTTATTTCCTAACTGCTGTCTCATGACGCAGCATTCGCTGCAGGGCAAGTACTCTGTTGCCATTTCAAAAGCAAGAAATCAGCGCGTACACAAGCGGTCTGGGCAAGCTTAGAACATTTCCGGAATCGGATGTAATGAACTGTGGCTTTAAAAACGGAACCACATTTTTCTGGCCAGTGCCGTTCTCCAGTGACACCCTTAATATATTACAATTTTGATGAGCAGTTTTTGATGGGAAATAGAAGGATAAAAGGACACTTTTCTGAAGCTAAAGAGCCACAGGGACTGAGAATTTTAGATCTTTTCTCTAGAGAGCTGGTTTCCGTTTCCACAGAATGAACTCAACTAGTGCATCTCAGCATGTTTTCAGTGAGGTGAAATTTTGACATCGTCAGCATTATGTGTCATTAGTACCGTTCCAGGCACTGTGTTATTAAAATGCCTCCCACAAATGAGTCACATTCTGTGGTTTAGATATGTTTCCTCGGCTGATAATCATGAGCTGATTATCATTATGGCTTTCCCTGTGTTGGTTTCAAGGCTGAGTTTGGTCAGAAAGACCGTACTCACACATCTATATCCTTGCAATATTTCTCGGCAACTTCATTTCTGCTGGGTTGCTGGACTTCCACTTATTAACTTTCCCAAGCTCACTATGTAGTATTGATGTTTAACACTGTCTTATAAGGATTGCAAATATTTTAAACAGACTGTCAACTGCCTTTTTTAATGGTGTATTTGCTATATGGAAGTAACTTCTTTTTTTGGAGTAAAATATCAAATTTTCCTTTGATGTATCTAAATTCCATGACTTTCTTGCCAAGATTACATAATAATTATTTATGTTTGGCCTACTATTTTAATAGTTTTTAAAAATACAATTTATTTTCCAATTCACGTGGAATTTTTTATATTTGTTATGAGAAGAAACGATATAACAAGTTTTTTTCTTACTATAACAATTATCCCAGCAATAATTTTATTAAATTACCATCTTTTCTGTACCTTAATCATATACTCAGTCCCCATTGTGAGTCAGGTTCTGGTTTCTCCATCTTTCTTTATTAATTTTTGGTCTATTTTTAATACTGTTATCACACTATTTAATTTCTGCAAATTTCAATTAAGCTTTTATATCTTTGGGTAAGGTCTGTATCTTTTAAAAATTATCTTGGACCTTCTAGCATATGCACTCTTCCAGAACTATTTTTTATTTTTCCAGTATTAAAAAATCATTGTTTTCTATTTTAATTAAATTTAGTTATTATTTTTTTTAAAGATTTTATTTATTTTTAGAGAGTGGGGAAGGGAGAGAGAGGGAGAGAAACATCAATGTGCAAGAGATACGTTGATCAGTTGTCTCTCACACTCCCGCACCTGGGGACCTGGCCACAACCCAGGCGTGTGCCCTTACAGGGAATCGAATTCGGTGCGCAGGCTGGCTCCCAATTTACTGATCCACACTAGCCAGGGCAAATTTAGTTATTATTTTTTTAAATGATTTAATCACTACACTAAAATATAAATGAGTATTACATAATTCTGGATTGACTAAGAAAGTAGATTTTACTACTAAATTAAAAAAAATTTTTTTTATAAACCCCAAAACTAACTTTCAAAGGGCCAACACATCGTAAATAGAGTTAAAAGACAGTTGACAGTCAGTAAGGAAAAAAATTGCACTATTTCTTGAGCAGCTCCATATTAGGTATAACACACTGGGCAGATCTGATTGAATAAAACAGACAATTCCTTCTCTACTGGTATTAAATTTCTAACAGCATAAGGCCAACAACAAGCAACAAACACAATAAATAATTACCTGGTCATCTGAGGGCACATAAGCTAAGGAGATACGAAAAAAAGTAGAAGAGTCGGTAAAGCTATAAATGTGCTGTGGTGGGGGAACAGACCAGAGTTTCGATGGCATGATCGGGAAAAGTCTCACTTGAGCGAAACTTGAAGGTTAAGGATTTAGCCCTGTAGATTATGAGATTTACTGACTGGGATTGGTGGTTAATTTATAAAATAATTTGGGAAGAGTTGATCCATTATCGAGTCCCCTTATCCAGGAATCAAGTATGTTTTTTCATTCATTTAGGTCTTCTTCAGAAAATATTTACATTTGCCTAGATATTGGGTATTTATACATCTTCCATATTTTCAGTTAAGTATATTCCTGTGTTACTTATGCTATTTTACTCTTCCTATTTGTGAAGAGGGAACTTTTCTATTTATTTTATACTTGTTTATTTCACGTACATAGTAGTAGTATTTTTTTGCTGTACATCTTACATTCATCTACCCAACTCCAGTTTTATTAGTTGTAGTTTTTCAATTTGTAAACAAATTATACATAAATTGTATGGGTTTTATAGATAAATATATTAACTAAAAATAAAAATGACTCATTTTTTATTTGTTCCTCTTAACTACTTATCCCAAGTGTTGACTAGAACTTCAAAAATAGCACTGATACTGTCTACATGAACAGACATCTGCACCTTATTCCCAACATAAATAAGGATGTTTCAAAATATTATGTCATTTTACATGTGCAATATTTGTTCAAGGTTTTTAATAGATTACTTTTATTGATTTGATAAAATGTGAGTCAGAACTAGATCTTAGAATGACATATGTATATGAGGGCATATTTCACATTTTCTCTATTCATTCATCCATCAATGGACCCTTACTCTGTTTCTATATCTTGGCTATTGTAAATATTGCTACAGCGAACATGGGGGCACATATATACCTTTTCGAATTTATGTTTTTATTTTCTTTAGATAAATACATGGAAATGGAGTTGATGTATGATATTATAATTCTATTATCAGTATAATTATAGTATCAGTAATTTTCATACTGTGTTCTATACTGGCTGCACCACTTTACATTCCCACCAACAGTGCACACAGGGGTTGCCTTTTCTCCACATCCTCACCAACACTTGTTATTTCTTACTGTCTTGATAATAGCTGTTCTACAGGTGTGAGGTAATATTTCATTGTGGTCTTGATTTGCATTTCTCCAATGATTAGTGATGTTGAACATCTATTACATACCTGTTGGCCATTAATATGTCTTCTCCAGAAAACTTTCTATTTAGATAATCTGCTCATTTTTTATCAGATTTCTTGGGTTTGTTTTGTAATTTTTTTGTTTGTTGAGTCGTATGAGGTATGAGTTTATTTATTTATTTTTTAAATAAGAGGAGGGACCCCCCCAAAATGGAATTATCTTCTGGAGGGCAGGCCCCTTGTATACAGGCTTCCTCCACTAGATGAGTGTTCTGGGAACCCAGCTGTATCAGTGTACCAGATGGTATTGTTGTGAGAGGCCGTGTTCAGCTTCAGTGAATTTTTCTGAAGACTCTTCAATGCATTTTCCCATTTCATGATGGATGATTTAAGAGGGTGATTTATGACTGTACCTGCCTACACCATGCTGAGTGTTCCATAGTTTTTGACCAAAAGCAGCATGACCCCCATGTCCCATCCTCCCTATTCACCTGTTCTCACCCCAATCAACTTTTTATGTGTCCCTGGATGAAAAAAGCCCTCAAAGGGAATGGTTTTGCCAGTGTGGAAGAGGTGAAACAAAAAATGGCAGAAGCACTAAAAGGCATCAAAATTGACAACTTCAAACACTGGGGCAGTGGAAAACCCATCTTGATAGATGTATTGCATCTAATGGAGAGTACTTTGAAGGTGACTGAAGTTTATACATGTAGTAATAAATACACAATTTTTACATATAAATTCTATTTTGGGGGTCCCCCCTTGTACATTGTGGATATTAACCCCTTATCAGATATGTAATTTGCAAATATTTTTCCCATTCACTAGGTTGCCTTTTCATTTAGTTTGTGGTTTCCTTTACTGTGCAGAAACTTTTTAATTTGATGCAGACCCACTTGTTTATTTTTGCTTTAGTTGCTTATGCTTTTGCTTCTGACATCAGATTAAAAACTCATTGCCAAGACCTATCTTAAGGAGCTTACTGCCTATGTTTTTGTCTAGTAGTTTTGTGGCCTCAGGTTTTAAGCTCAAGTCTTTGATCCATTTTGAGTTAAGTTTTGTGTATGGTGCAAGGCAGTGTCCAGTTTTATTTTTTGCATGTGGCTCTCTAGTTTTCCCAGCTTCATTTATTGAAGAGACTGTCCTTTCTTCATCACATAATCTTGGCTCTTTTGTTGTAAATTAATTGGTGATATATGCATTGGCTTATTCCTGCATTTTCTACTCCATTCCATTAATCTATATGTTTGTTTTTATGCCAATACTATTTTTATTATTATAACTTTGTAATGTAGTTTGAAATCAGGGAGAATTATGCCTCCAGCTTTGTTCTTCTTTCTCAATATGGCTTTGGCCATTTCGAGTCTTTTGAGATTCCTGTTCTTTCCTTTACTTGATCAGACTTGCCCAAAGTTTTACAGTTGCATTGGGCTTGTATAAGAACAACATTTCAGTATTTATTTATTTATTTATTTATTTATTTATTTATTTATTTATTTATTTTAGGTAGAGGGGAAGAGAAGGAGAATGAGAAGGAGAGAAAGAACAGTGTGAGAGAGAAACATCAATTGGTCACATCTCTCGTGTCCCTCAGTAGGAGACTAAACCATCAGCCCAGGTATGTGCCTTGAACAGAAATTAAACTGGTGACTTTTTGGTTCATGGGCTGACACTCAGCCAAATGAACCATGCCAGCCAGGGCACAACTTTTCAGTTTAATCAATTGCCTGCTTTCATTATTTTTATCTTATTTCATTTTGTTTCAGTTTTATGTTTATTAATATTTCCCTTCCACATTCTTCTTTTGGTCTTCTTTTTGGCTTTCTAAGTTTAGTGCTTATACACATATTTTCCTTTTTAAAATTCACACAAAATTTTAATAAAATATAAGAACAAAAGTCATAAAATCAATTGCTATTAAAAAGTTGATTCTTAAAATGCAACAGTACCCTTGCTCCTCACTCCTTCACACATTCCAATTCCGTTCCTTAGCAGGAACCACTGTGATATGTTTTACTGTTTCATTTGGTCTTTACAAAAATTAAAAACACTTCTATTCTTATTTATTTATTTATTTATTTATTTATCAGTTCTAAATACAGTCAAACCTCAGTTATCAAATGTCTCCAATCTGGAACAATTTGGTTCTTGACTACATTGTTCACAGAAAAAAAATGTCTTGTCGAACAAAACTTCAGTTCTCAACACAACAACCCTTTCATGCTGATGCCTGTATGATCGATCAGTCACATGTTTCTCAGGCACAAAACAGAGAAGAGAATGAGTACATGTATGTGTGATTTGGTTTTCAAACAAACTGCTTCTCAAACCACCTTCTGGAACAAATTAAGTTCAAGAACCAAGTTTCCGCTAGATTATCTATTAACTTCTGTTATGTTTTGCTCCATTGTGGAAACTTCATACAACTCGTCATTCTCTAATGTTATCATTTGGTTTAAATCATACTCAATATTTACAATATTATGACTGTGTGAATATACTTTCTATTGAGCCAAGTAGTCTTTCCTTTCCTGTGCACTTTTTGTTTTTTCTGGAGTTAATATTTGTCTCACCTTTGTCTTCTGTTAAGTAGTCTATGTACATAAAACTATGATTTGCCAAATGCTCCCAGTGAAACCTATTAATTGTTTTCCGAACATTAAAGCACAACAAATACTTGTTTCACTCCATTTCTGCCCTGGTGGTTTCAGTCTCCTGCTCTCTCTGGACTAGTTCTCTAAGCCAGTTGTATAGCTTTTGTCCAAGAGCTTCTTTTCGTTTTTTTCTTCTATAAAATCCCATGTTTCGTGGATCTCATGTTTTTATTTTTTATTTTAGTGTCTTATTTTACTGGAGCATATCCCCCAAATTTATTTTTTCTGAGAAGAATGAATCATAATTCCTTATAGGTCCGCAGTACCTCTATTTTAGGCTTGTGTGTAATTGATAGCTTGGCTAGAATTAGAACTCTAGCTTAAAAATCATTTTCACATCATTCCAAAGGTACTGTTCCACTATGTTACAGCATCTAGTATTAAGATTGAGAAGTCCAGTGATTCTCGTTCTCATTTCTGTGCTTATAACCTAGTTTTGCATCTTCTTTTCATCTGCAGCATTTTGAGTTTTGTGAAAATGGATTTTGGTATGAGATTTTGCACTCCCTTTGACTGGCCCTTTCAATGTGTAGAAGTGCTCTTTGGTTTTGCAATTTTATTTATGATTTTCTTGCAATTTTTATTGATAATTTCCTTTCCTCTCTTTTCCTAATTTTCTCTCCATAACTCCCAATAGATTCCATTCTTGGGATGATCCTCCAATATGCTTATATTTTTTCCTCATCTTTCATTAATTTCATAAACTTTATCTTCATATTCTACTGAATTTTATATTTCTAATAACATATTCTCAATTTCCAAGAGATCTTTCTGATCACCTGATTATGCCTTTTCATTATCTATCAACATGTTTTCCTTTATCTCTCAAATTTAACAGTTATTGTGAAATGTTCTTCTGCTACCCTATAATTATTTTGTGTTTTGGTGGATTTCCTCTTTATTTAGGTGAATTTCCACAAATGCTCAGAGGCCGTTAGTTGTCCCATCATATTTAAGATTTAGGCACTAGAATGCAATTGAAAGCTCTGTATATACAGGTGAGTTAGTTGAATTGGGTAGGGATTACAAAATGCCATTTTTATTGAAGGACCCTCAAATGTTAGCATCCTTAATGCACTTACTCCAAACCAGAGTTAACCACGTTTTCCTGACTGCTGGAATTCTGATGAACAGTGTTAGGAAATCTGTTTTCCCCTTCTCAGTACCCTTCTGCTCCTTTGCTATTCTGTTCTATACTGTTCTCGATGTTCTCAAGATTTACGCCTCAATGGTTCAAGTCCTCTAGAATATGCATCTTCATTGTCTTGTTGGTAGTTGTGGTGAGCCAGTTGCTTGGCCCCATTGTGAAAAAGAACCTACAAGTCCAGCTACTCTGTGTAGAGACTTTGAAGCCATCTCCTGTGTCAGCCTCATGACTCAGTCATACCTTCCACCCTTCCTAGTCTCATTTAGAGCCAAGCTTGATGGAGGTTCTTGGGTGAATTGCCCATTCCTTGTAGATATCATTGTCTATAGACACTTGGATAATAATTGAAACTACTCAGTGAAATCAAGTGCCTTTCAACTTTCTAAAATAATTGAAAATCCTCAGCTGAAGTTTTCTTCTCTCCCTCCTTGTCAATCAATAGTGTGCTAATACCTGTAGTGGCATTCTAATGTGATTTGGGGAGTCAGAAAGGTCATTTGTCACTTTTTCTTCTTTTCTAATAAATTCAGTTGAAAACTCCAGATTGTGCTATGAGTAACATAGGGCACAAAACATAGCTTTTTGTATGAAATTTTCTTTTTATTCCTAAAAACTTTGTAATCAGTTTGACATCTCATTTCTTTGAAGAGTAACTAGATTATTCTGGGTGATTGTTTTTAATTTTAAAGTGAATTGATCTTTTTGGGGCTTTTGTTTTCTCATTAAAATCTAGTTTTATTAAAATGCAGTCAGAGAATATGATCTGAATAATTTTTGCTCTGGAGATTTATTGTGATTTTTCTTTGTTGTTCATGCATTGCCAAGTCTGCCATTATTCCATGGATATTTGAAAATGCTATGAACTTACTTCTTTGTTGGATACATATAAAGTTAATTGTGCCCTTCATGCTCATTCCTTTACATCTCACCATTTATCAAATTTTGAGAGATGTAATTTATTGGTCTCCATTATGCTTTTGGCTTTATTAAATTTTTCCTAAAATTATAAATTATTGCTTGATGTATTAGTAGTAGCTTAAAGGTTTGTGACTGACAATTTTTAAATGTGGTTACCCATTTTTCAATGTAAAAATCTCCTTTTTAAATTACACTTTTACTTGAGTTCTATTTAGCTTGTTTATAATATTGCAAACCTGTGTACATGGTTGACATTTCAGAGTATATTTCTGTTTCCTTTATTTTGAACTTTTCTGAGTCATTTTGTTTCCAGTGCCTCACTTGTAACACAGGGTGATTGATTTTGTTACCACTGCATAAATAAAGTTGTGACTATAATAGAGTCAATGGTTATGGAGAAGTTTTAAGCAAAAGAGGATCAGGATTGGATTTGCATGTGTAAATGTTACCCTTCCTGGAGATGGAGAGGAAAGTGGAAAGGGACACAAGTGAAGACAGTTATAAAATGGACTCAAGGTTCCTGCTTAAGATTTTAGGGTTCTTGTCCTCCTACTTTAGTGTTTATCTAAAAGTGAAATAATATTATGTAGACATCTACAGCTCCTGGAAAAAATATGAAGAAAATGGGTTTTGAAACCACAGTTCAAAAGATTTTGTCTACCAAATATAAATAAATAATTTCTTTTTGAAAGATATTTTAATGTTTTAAAGCTTTCAAAAAGTTATGACCACAGATTACATTGCAGACTTCTTAAAGGAAGGATGTCTTGCTTACCCTTATATCCACAGTACTTTTTATACATAGTAGGTGTGCAATTGATGTTTACTGAAAATAATTAAATTTAAAAGAAAGTGACCTCATTTTTTAGAATTATTCTTATGTCATTCATTCTATATTTCCTAAGACTGTCATGGCAGGTCTGTAAAGCTGAAATAAACATCCATAATCAATGCATAAGTTAACTTAAATGCATAAATTAATTTGACCTTCTTGGAATAGCTTCGAAGCCAAGCCAGTCAGCCACTATGAAAAACTAGCCCAGGTAAAGGGTTACATGAAAGTCGGGTTTATGTGTTCCTGGAAAGCCACTTAGTCATGCTTTCTACCCCACCTGGCTAGCAACTCTGCAGTTGTTAAAACAACCACAGTCACCTCAGTGCCACTACTCCTTACACATGTACAGAAACTTCTTGGTCACTTCTTTCTTTCTGTATCCCTTAAAATTGCTCTCTAGCTCTGCAGGCATGGTCTTGCATGCATTCATTAAACACTTAGTAAATCCCAGGCACTGTTCTTGGTACTGGAGTTGTAGCAATGAACAAGGCCTGCTCATCTGTCTACATCACTGGTCAGATTCACAGCAGGGTTGAAAGGGCTGCAAAGAGGGTCATGCAGCATGGATGAACTTTAAAGATACCATGCTGAATGAAAGAAAGCAATCACAAAGGCCACATATTTTAATTCCATCTACATGAAATCTCCAGAACCAGCAAATCCATAGAGGCAGAAAGTAGATTAGGAGTTGATATATGTGTTTATTATTATAAGGAATTAGCTCATGTGACTATGGAGGCTGACAAGTCCCAAGATCTGCAGAGTGACTCCACACACTGGAGACCCAGGACAGCCCCTGGTATAGTTCCATTCTGAAGACTGGCAGCTTTGAGATCCAAGAAGAGCTTATGTGTCAGTTCGAGCCTTTCAAGTGATTGACAAACCTCATTCACATATTGAAAGAGCAACCTGCTTTACTCAGTCTAGTAATTTAAACGTTAATCTCATCCAAAACATCCTCACAGACACACACAGAAAATGTTTTACCAAGTGTCTGGACACCCCGTGGTGCAGACAAGTTGACACACAAAATTAACCATCACAACTTTCTTTTGGGGGTGATGAAATTGTTCTAAAATTAGATAGTGATGAAGGTTGCAAAACTTTGTGGATATACTAAAACCCACTAAATTGTACACTTTAAAAGGGTAAAAACTGAATGATATTTAAATTAAATCTCAATAAAGCTGTCTAAAAATAAGCAAAGGTAGTACATCCTCAAAACTCAAAAACAAAAGTAAATACACAACTGGGCAGTATAGAAAAATTCTGAGTGAAATATAGGTGCCATGAGATGTTCATCTGGAAAGTTCATCTAGTACCTTTCTTCTCAAAGTGTGGTCCACAGACCAGCAGACTGGGCATCATCTGGGGACAAATCTCTGGCCAAACCTCTGACCTACTGAATCAGAATCGTTAGTTTAGCAAAATCCTCAGGTTTTTATGTGTCCATTGAGGTGTGAAGTTCAGATTTAGTGAACTCATTGATTTATTTTAAACAATGGAATAATTTCTTAATCAACATTTTACATTGGAGCTTGACATATAAAACAGTATAAACAGAGCATCACCAGTTGAAGAGAGACAAGGAAACTTGCCCCCACTGAAAGTCCTGGGGCAACTCACAGACACTGCTTCCCAGGATTGTAGGAAATACAAGTGGGCCAGCATTCACTTTCTCCCTCACTCCCCCACCCCCAGAAAATGTGTAACAAAAGCTAGTAGATAGAGAGACAAGATAATCAGTCCTCTCTTAAAAAAATAAAAAAGAAGTTCCAACGTAGGCTGACTCCTCTGCTCCCAGAGCCCGTTGCCTGCCCCAGGTCCTGTCTTTTCCCTTCACGACCCAGGCTGTCTATGCTACACTTCATCTGACAGTGTGGAGTTGGCCTGTCCCAGTGCACACTGCAAGGAAGAGACATTTTCCAGCACCTGTGTGTCTGTGGGTGCCTCCAGCCAAACCCCGCAGTTGAACCATTGGAAATGCGGCTGACCTTCCCTTAGGAGCCGACACCCTTCACTCATAGCATTCATTGAGCAATCAGATGGCGTCCCAGTGACATTCTTCACAGCTGCTGGCGCAGGCCCTTAATTCATCTGGTATTTAACCAGGGTGACGCATCCTCTGGCTATAACATGTTTGCTGGTGTGAGCTTAGCCCGGCCCATCTTCCGCTACCTCTAGTTCAGGGTTTCACACCAACTTGTAGTCTGCAGACAATGCAGTTACTGCACAAAATGCCCTCT